>APFE031070372.1:0-12593 GCA_000404065.3 Pinus taeda
ATCACACGTAGGGTTGAATTCCTCAATGTAATATTTCTTCTTTCTACCCAACTCTTTTCCCCATACATTTTTACGAAACTTCTCCATAACAAAATCCTTTAGCTCCTTGCTATTTGTGGGACAGGCATTGAAGTAGATATTCCATTTTTGCATCCATGTGTAGTTTTGTTTCATCCATGTTTTCTTTCTTTCATTGATGCCTTCATTGAAGATAACATTAGGTCATCTAACTACTCTCATTTGTTCAATTATTTTTAGGTATCTTATGAGCCGCACCATAGCAATTGCTTCAATGGAAGTTGCTCCTGTTTCACTCAACATTATCTCATAAGGTACCGAACTTTTTATTTTGAACTTGCTCATGATCAAGCATTTTTGGATTTTCTCAATTTGTTTCCATTTTGAGAGAGGAGTGTTGCTAGCCCACAATTCACACCCATATAGCATCACTGGACAAACTAGGAGTCCAAAAAGCACTTTAATCATTTTCCAAACCCATAACTCTGCCTCTCTACATCTGTTTTGAAGAGCATATAATGCTTTCCGCCCTCCTAAAATTCTCTTCTTTCTGCATTCCTCCCAATTAAGTTTGTTGTTGAAATCAATCCCAAGGTACTTGTACTCATTTACTTCTTCAATAATGTTGTCTTCAAAGAAGAAAGTATGCTTGTTTTGCTTCCTTTTATTAGAAAAAAATCATTATTTTGGTCTTGCTAATATTGACTTGCATCCCCACTGCTCTACAAAAATGCTCAAGGGCATATAAGTGCATTTGCAATCCATGGGCCGATTTAGAAATCAATACAATATCATCAGCATATAAAAGAAGCTTTATCACAAACTCCCCTAATCGAACACCATCTCCACCTTGCAGATTTAGCCACTCTTTCAATTATCAATATATAGACCAAAAAGAGTGGGGGATAGAGGGCAACCTTGCTTGACTCCAATGTCACTTCTAAATCTTTCTGAAATACCTGCTGAGGTTCTAATTTTGACTTTCACTTCTTCATAATGTCTATGGACAGCGGCTCTATAGTGCATAGGAATTTCAAGTTCTTCCATTCTACACCACAACTTATCCCTAGGGACTGTGTCAAATGCTTTTTTGAAATCGACAAAGCAACAAAATACTTCTTCTTTGTCCTCCCAAACCTTTTCAACAATGTGTCTCAATGTGATGCCATGATCCACTGTAAAATGTTTCGACCTAAAACCCGCTTGTCCTCTTGCCCTCTTTTCTTTTACTTCTGCCCACTTGCTAATTCTGTCTTCTACCATGCTGCCAAAAAGCTTTGCAAACAAAGGATTGATCATAATTGTTCTATAGTTGGATGGATTATTAATGTCTCCACTTTTAAAAAGGGGTATTGCTAGGCTAGTTGTCCAGTCTCTTGGGAATCCTTGCTGAATGATGTTGTTGAATATTTTCATGATGTGCGGTGCAAGAGCATTCATCCCCATTTTAGATACTCTGCTTGAAGTTCAACCAAGTCCTTTGCCTTTCCTATTTTCAGCTTCTTAATTCCATTCTCCACCTCTTGTAATGTGAAGAGCTTTGAATTTGTGTTGATCCTAGGGGGGGACTCCACGTCAGATTCTTTCTCATAGAGTTGTCTTGCATATTCAAACCATTGATTGGTTGTAATATTATTTTCAATTTGCTTCTTCCTTGGTTGTAGTTCCTGCCAGAAAAGCTTTGGATTACTCTTGCTTAAATATATTGACTCTTCTCTCCTTGTTTGCATGAACTCATCTTTTTTCCTTTTTAGTATTTGCTTATATAAATTTACATTCATCTTATCTTTTCCTACCTTTTTCAAGGTTCTCCTTGCCATTTTGCATTCCTCATCAAACCAAACATTTACAGGAAAGCAATTTGATTTTGATTTCCTATTTTTTGCTCTTTTACACTTCTCAAGTGCACTATGGATTATATTTGTTAACTCATGGTTGTTGAAGCATTTGAAACCAGTTTTCTCCTTCTGAATTAATATCTCTAACATTGTCTCGAAGATAGTACCATTTTCTTATGTTATAAGAATTTTTCCCCTCGATAGTGATTGTTGAGAGCATTGGGTTTTCCTCCTATGTTGCCTTTCTTCTACCCATGATAACCTTATAAAAATTGGGTTATGGTCTGATTTTAAGTCCCAAATATGCTCTCCAATACTAACTTCATCTATCTTTTCTATTAACCTTTGTGAACACATCACATAGTCAACGACACTTGCCCCATTGTATGTGTTGCAAGTGAAGTTCCTAAACCTTTTCTATCTATCTAGACCACTGCAAATAATTAAGTTGAAAGCCCCACACAGTGTAAGCAACTCATCTCCAAAATGATTGCTAACTTTGTCATCTTCTGAACACCTCACCCATTGGGGATTTATTTTTAGTTTTAGAGTATAAATTGAACAATCTTACCTGAGAGCTTGTTGGCTTCCAATAACTAGGCTAAAATGTGTGTTCTTCTTTAAAGTTTAATTCTAGTCAAATCACTATCCTGAAATACCTAAGCATGTGGGAGATCTAAATAATGTTATTCAGCATTTCAATCTTGGCACATGTCCTTCTTACATCAAACTCAATTCTCTCTTCAAAAGAATTTTAACCCTCTCACTATGATCCCAAAGATTCAAGGGAAGCATATCCCTGAAAATTTAAACACTCTACTCGATTCCCTTAATAATGATGTTGTTTCTCTTTCCCTTAGAACTTTGTTGGTAAATGAAACTATAAGACAAGCACTCATCTCCTAATCCTTGTTATACACTAATTTTTTATGAATGGGAGGGGCTAGTTCCCTTTAGAAGCATTACGGGCCCTCTTTTATACATATATTGGTAAATATACGTGTCAGAACCGACACATCGAAACATATTTTTTTAATCGCCATCACCGATACAAATATGTTGCAGCACCCGCGCAGCTCCGTAGGATTCGAACACGGCCGGGGGTGTGCAAACCAACCGCCCTGACCCCACATCATGCACATCATGCACTCACGTGCTTGTTATACACTAATTATCAAACAATAATATTATGGTAAGTTACTCGTGTAGCAGTGGCGGTATCATAAACCCACGTGTCTTAAGGCATGAGCAAATTTGGCATTAATATCCCATGAGTTGCTTTGTACTTGAACCAAGGCCATTCTCAACAGAAAGGACATCAAGCAAGGTATAGGCATGAACTTTCAGGTGATCACTCAAGCTTCTCCCATGTGAAGTAGATAGGCCTATACACATCGTCAACTTCGTTTGAAAGTTATTGCACATGGTGGTAGCTTACATGGAATTCGATGATTGTGAAGGGTCATGTGAATTTCATATAGTACAGAGTTATGACTATTTGAAAGGCCTCTCCACTCCTCCCAAGAATGGCTATATTCTTGAAGGTTTCGTGGGCAAAGTTATTAACAATCCTTCTCTATATGATTTAATGGGCACAATTTTTATCATTTCTTCCCTCACTTTTGTGTTTTCGACATTCTCAGGTCAATCCTTCTCCTCATTCATTGAGTTTGTCGACTCTTGCTCTAATTTGGTTTCATGGAATTGAGATTAGCAATGAAATGAGCCAAGATAGACTTATGTTTCATAGAAATCGGTCCTTGTTTAATCCATATACATGAGAGAGAGATTTGTAGCTTCCATGTACATGTTTGGGGTGAATTTGCACGAAATATTTTCCATCTCTGTTATGTTTCATTCCATTTCCATTTGAGTTCAGCCTAGCAATACAACACAGGAAAGAGGTGCGCTTAGGCACCGGGGTACTTGCAGCCTGGGTATCCATTTTTGTTTGAGAGAACCCAGCTACTATGAAGAATTTGCATTCCTCCTCTCAAAATTTCACAGCATCTGCAGGCCGCAAGTTCCAGTCTCTTTCAGACCTCCTGTAAAATCTAAAGGAAAGTGAGTTACGACAGTGGCTGCCTTGTCACGAGCGTCTTTCACTTGTGGCTTCTATGGATTTTGGTATATTACAGAGTTTCATATGATTTCACGTGGTAGTAATATTTGAATTAGATTTATGAGATGGAGAATGACACTTGGGAACAGTCACATAGGAGATGTGCCATTTTATGATGTGCTTTACGAGACAAAGGACCAAGTTGGGTACATTAACAGAGCAGTTGTGCATATCTGAATTACATAGATTTTATTTTGTGGCAGTCTGCTTCTATTCATTTGCGTTGTGATACAAAATACAAATCTAAATACAGAATTGATCAGGTATTTATGGTATGTGGCGAATGCACGTCAAGTGTTTAACGGAATCTACCCACCAAATTTGACAATGACTCTGATACCAAGATGGTAGTAGACCGGTTTTCTCTAAATCCTTTGATGAATTTTACTGTTGTGGAAAAGACAAAGACAAAAGAATAGGTTTCAAATCCAGGGATTGGATTCGTGCAACAAGACGAGTTGTGCCA
The DNA here is from genome assembly GCA_000404065.3 of Pinus taeda. Lineage (NCBI taxonomy): Eukaryota > Viridiplantae > Streptophyta > Pinopsida > Pinales > Pinaceae > Pinus > Pinus taeda. The sequence continues at coordinate 4,445 of APFE031070372.1, forward strand.
AGATAACATGTTTAGCTTTATTGAATTATCAGTTTTTGAAAACGAGCGAGAGCAAGTGGTAGTCAGCCCGACCGATATAGCCATGGAGTCAGATTTCTCATTCTGGACAGCCCAGGTAAAACAAATGTTGTGGAAAATGGAATTTCGTGAAATTGAGAACAAACAACGTCATTCAGAAATACACACCCTCTCTACTAGAGTTTCAAAGGTGGAGGGGATAATTTATCCCTTAAGAAGATGTTCCATGAAACCAAAGAGCAAGAAAATATCCATCCTCCAAATGGTGTGTTGCATGCAGAAATTCTTGACCTTAAAAGCAAGTAGGAAGAAATATGATCCCAACAAGCCACCTTCAAACAAGAAACTGAGACACGCATCAATTCTTGGGTACAGGTGGTTCGAGGGAAGGATAAAACTCCTAACCCTCTTTCAACAATTGAGGAGGTGATGCAAGAAAAACTTGTGGAAGAATGCAACATACGGACAAGAGAATTGAATCTCAAGATGAGAGGTCTCCCCTTACCCCACCCTTCTCTAGATCCTATGGAAGTGGGGGCTAGGTTCCTTCGGGACACCCTTAGCCTCCCTGATATAGCTTTGGACAGAGCCTGGCTAGGCTACGACTCCACTTTCATCCTTAGGTTTTAGATTGCAGCTAATCAACTTTGCGCCCTCTGGGCTAAGCATAATTTGTTTTCTCTTCCCAACAAGAATTTCTTGGATGAGCACCTCACTCGAGTATAGGTTGTGAAAATTAAACATTCCAGAGAATAGGTTATGGCAGCACGATAGGCAGGGAAATGGGCAGTTATCAGGAATCTTTGGGCAGTCATTTGGGACTCCTTCCCACCTAGGTGGGAACCCCGAACTAGAGATTCCAAACGATGGGCCGGCTTGGGGAGGCAATAAGGTACATGCATTTCTATCTGTTGTTGGAATGGCAATGGATCTTTCTAGTCATCACTAGGACTCTTGTATGACGCTCTCAAATCGGCGGACATCCTCTTCGTGATCAGGACTCATGCAAGCCATGTTCGACCTCTCCCAGATATTACAGGTTACCATTTGGATCTCAGTTTGCAGGCAGGACATGGGGATCTCAGGAGGGGTCAGAGGATCAGGTGGGGTTGCTTGTTTGACTAGTGACTCACTCCAGAACAAGGTATCTTTGGTAGCCGAAGATGATTTTTCCAGGTTTATGTGGATTCAGAGTAGCGTCGAAGTCTCTCCTCCGAGGGACATCTATATTGCAGTTTATTACTTCCCCCAAACTCTTCACCATTTTCCATCCATAATGGCTCACATGGGGACCCCTTTATAGACTTGTACACCGACATCACCCAATACTTTGTTGTTGGGGAAGTCATCCTCCTAGGTGACTTCAATGCTCGTACTAGATAACTCCAGATCCCTCTTTGCGACCGATAAGAGGATGTGTTTTATACCCAGGGGATAGATCCAGATTCAGTAGGGCTTCATCGGATGTCAGATGATGCTTTGGGGCCCACTATAGTTTATGGTAAGCATCTATTGCAGTTGGGGGAATCCCAGGAGTTGTTGATTCTAAATGGTCTCCCTTGTTTCCCAGACTCTCGCTTTTTCACATGTCGGCCATATGGAGAGGGTGCAAGTGTAGTTGATTATGTCCTGACTAGCCATAACTTGCTCCCTTTTATTTGCCATTTCTCAATCTCCCCCATCCCCCTTGCCGATCATGCACTTATTTCCTTCTCTCTTTGGTTTGACCCTCCCCTTCCACCCCATCCGTGCCCTCGGGGCCCACCCCGAACTACCTTCTGATTTGACAAAGGAGACCCTGACATCTTCTCCTCTACCCTACGCAAGATGCTCCCATCGGAGACTCAATTCTCCTTGCTTGATTTTGCTTTTACTAAATATACTTGTCTTTCATCTTCCATTTGGGAAGCAACACTCAAATCCTTCCCCCATTCCACTCGTTCCACTTCCATCTCCCCTAAAGTTGGATCTTGCCCCATGAACAAGTGGTACGATGACGAATGCAAGACTCTACATCGAGAACTTCGATGTGCTTTCACCCACTCTCAACCCTTCTACTCTGACGTTAAGGCTTCTTATCATTGTCTCCTTTGTCGCAAGAAATGAATCTTTTTCTCTCATAGAAGACGGGAACTTTCTTCTCTCCTTGCCCACTCCTCTAAACGATTCTTGTGTACTATCCTTCCTCGATGCTCCCCTATTCCACCTGACGTCGACCCTACATCCATGTTCTCTCACATTTCCAACCTTTATGGTATTCCTGGGCAGGCCCAAATTCATGTTACATCCCCACCCTCTTCTTGTTACCTATTCTCAAACATAGATATTAGAGAGGTCATTTTGGTGATGAACAACAACAAAGCAGCTGATGAGGAAGGCTACCAAGCAAAGTTCTTTAAGCACGGTTTTCGTGCTTTGGTTAGCTACTTGGATGACCTCTTCAACCATATAGTCTCTGAACGTTTTCCACCGACATGGGCACACCACATCATCTATACGATCCACAAATTAGGTTCCAACTCAAATCCAAATAACTACAGAAAGATCACGGTGGGCCACACGTTCTCGAAGTTATATGTTATTGTTCTACATAGGAAGCTCTCCAGTGACCTTAAGAAGAGACAACTCAAAGCTAGGTGACATCCAGGTTTTCGACCGACTCATCAGACCAATGACCACATCCTCACCCTTTGCGGCGTGATTGAGGAGGCATGACACCGCTCTTAGAAAGTCTATTGTTGTTTCGTAGATTTTCGAAAAGCTTTTGACTCTGTTCCAAGGGAGGCCTTACTTTAGAGACTCAGAGATATTGGCTTCTCTACAACCCTATTGACCGCTATTATGCGCATATATGATTTTGTTCTTGGTCGTCTTCACGTGGCTCATGGGATGTATGATTTCATCCGAAGCACTATTGGGGTTAAATAGGGTTGTCCACTGTCCCCTACCCTATTTGGGATCTATATTGATGAGTTGGAGGCATTTCTACACAATCATATCTTGGACATTAATGGTTGCCTTCTTCACCAGGTTATGATATCTATTCTACTCTTTGTTGACTACATGGTCCTCCTCTCCTCATCCCCAGAAGGATTACAGAGAAAACTGGATGTCTTAGCTATGTTTTGTGATCATCGACAATTGACGGTCAACTTGGGTAAAACCAAGGTTATGATCTTCAATGGGGTGAATAAAACCTCAAACCTTCACTTCCTATTCACAGGGGAGGATATTGAGATCACCAGCACGTATACTTTAGTTGGGGGTGCAATTCTCAGGTCCCCGCTTCCGTTTGCAACCAACGCTTCAACCTCGGATCAACAAAGGATATGGATCCTTAGCCCTTCTCGAGAGATAGTGCTTTTGACATCACTTCCAAGACATATCGTCCAAGATGAGCCTCATGGACACCTTGATCTATCCCACTGTTCTATATGGCTTAGAGATTTGAGGACTGTCTTTACTTGAGTCAGATTGGGCTTGAGCTGAGAGAGTCCAGATTCTTCTTCTCCGCCACATCATTAGATGCAAACTGACAGTACCATAGCACATCATCCTTGTTGAGTTTGGAGCTCAGCCCTTTCAGCTTGAGACGGCCTTCAGATTGGTTTCATTCTTGCATCGTTTCTAGGGCTTTGCAGACTCGATAAAGAGTAGGGATTGATATCCTTACTTGGCATATTTCTCTTCTGATACTATTTCCTGTTCTAGTCCCTCAGGGCTAGCCAGATGTTGGTTTATGGGAGTTTGAGATCTCTTAGAGTCAGTGGGAATTTAGTTGGATCATCTCCCTCATTTCTGATATTCCTTAGATGCTCTTGGTCACCTTTTACCTATTAGACAAGAGCTAAACATGATCATTAGAGAGGACATTTGCAGGCAGTTCATCCAGGTGACCTGGGTCAATCCTCTAAGAAGTTTGCACCCAAAGATGGCCTTCCACACTAAGCAATTCTTGGAGTTGAGAGACGGGCTCATTGTTCAACCCCAGTATACATTTCACCACTAGATGCATGCTCTTCTCATTACTCTAGGACAGTTCAGAGTGGGTTCTCATAGACTTCGAGTAGAGATGGACCACTGGGTGGATAGATCAGACAAAATATGCTAGGTATGTCATTTATAGGAAGTGAAGATCGAGGTGCACTTCATTCTTGGATGCCTTGTCTACTACGAGATCAGAGGAAGGTTTCATTGCTTGTTTAGGGATTCTCGGACCCTCGCTGATTTTTTCAGGTATCCCAATCAGAGATGTTTGGCCCTATATAAGCAAGAGGCTTTGGGTTTTGAGCCCACATTCTTCAGCCTCCCATTAGACCATACCCCGTAAAGAGGATCATGACATTTTTTAGGGTACTACCTTCAGACATGGGCACCAAGAGACCTATTGATACTAGTATGTATCTAGACTCTAGATCAGTGAGGATCCATAGGACCTCACCCTACCACACGAGATCTCAGTAGCAGATCTGTCTCAGATCCGTTCTTGGGAGACAACTAGGTCCTCCAGACCTCAACAACACGTGAACCCCCTAGGCGGCGATGTAGTGGATAGTCCACACTTTCCACCGACTCTTCATCGGGCCATCAAACTTTGTTGAGTTTCTTCAGTTCTCTTCATTTAGCCTCGGATGTTAGGAGAGATGGGTTTGATCCTTAGACTTATTAGCTCCTGGATCTTCTCCACTAGGGCCAGATGTTGATTTACTTCATGCATTGTATCTTTTTTTAGGAGACTGTTTGGTTCTCCCGCTTTGTATGCACATCATTGTACTCAACAGTGCCTTTGACCTACTTTGTGGTCATTAGTTAGACATAAATAATTATCTTATCGAAAGATACCCTGAAGCGACATGTGGTTATAACGATGTCCAATAGACGTGACCAATGTAACACTCTAGAGTCTAAGCAAGAGTACAAAGAGATAATGAAGCAAATGGAGGTGACCTCACTAGGATTAAAATTGGACAGATTATCAACGCAAATGAAGGCCATGATATAAATAATGCCAAAACAACGAAACCAAATGAGGGAGTTGCATGTGGTTGTCAACAGGGTGAATTCATAGCTAGAATCGATCTAGGTTGCAAAAGAAGGAGGATAAAGGGTTTCCTGAGCACATTTTTCATCTGCAAACTCAGTTAAATCGACACCTCTAGAGATACCTTATTTAAACAAGTAGTTACTATTGATAGCATAATTGTTATTGATGACTAGTCTCAAATATTAATCCTAAATCTTGATATTTCAGGCAAATGTTGTAATTTCTTAGACATTTATTATAGGAAATATGCATATTGAATCCTCTAGATGAATGTAATAAACTCATGGTATAGAAGGGTAGATAAATTTAGGATCTTAATGGACTATTTAATGGAATTTCCCCCCTCACTTTTGATGTAACAATGTGTGCCTCGTGCACTTTTTTACTAATTTAAATATTATGTATATAAAACTTTATTTTTGTAATTAATTATAAATGTATATTTAAATCTTGTGTCTTGAAAAAAATTGATAAGTGAAGAAAAATTGAATGACATAAAAATCACTTAATTTTATCAAAAGTGAAATCAAAACACTTAAGATGTTTAGATAAGATAAGATAAGATAATTATATTTATGTCCAGCTAATCACCACAAATTAGGTCAAAGGAACTATTGAGTACAATGGTGTCCATACAATGTGGGAGAACCAAATGGTCTCCTATAAAAAAATATACAATGCATGAATATAGAAGGCACAATGCAGGAACATAAAAGATACAATGTATGGAATGCCCTGACAGAGAAGATCCAGTGGCTAATGGGTCTGAGGATCAAACCCATCCCTCCTAACATCTGAGGTTGACTAAAGAACACTGAAAAAAACTCTACAAAGTTTGTTGGCCTGATGAAGGGCTAGTGGGAGGTGCAGACTGTCCACTAAATCATTGTTTGGGGGAGTTTGCGCACTGTTGAGGTCTGGAGGACCTAGTCTGTAACCCAGGGATGAACCTGAGATGGTTTTGCTGCCGAGATCTCATGTGGTGAGGTGAGCTCCCACAGATCCTCATTGGTTTAGAGTCTGGATATGAAACGATATCAATCATTCTCTTTGTGCCCATGTCTGAAGGTAGTACCTTGAAAAATGTTGTGATCCTCTATGTGGGGTCTAGTCTGATGGGAGGCTGAAGAATATGTGATTGGAACCTGAGATCCTCCTGCATATATAGGGCCAAACATCTCTGATCGGGATACCTGAAAAAGTCTGTGAGTGTCTGAGAGTCTCTAAACAAGCACTGGAACTTTCATATGATCTCGTAGTAGATATAGAATCCAAAAATGAAGTGCACCTCGATCTCTACTTCCTGTAAATGACATACATGACAGATTTTGTGTGGTCTATCAATCTAGTGGTTCGTCTCTACCCGAAGTCTATGAGAAATCTAAAGTAAAATTTATGTAAGAATGAATTGAAAGTTCAGTGTCATCAAGTTATAATGAAATTTAGCCCATTTAATATGTTTCTCATCGAGTTATCAGATGGTATTCCAAGTCCAATTTTGAAGTGATTGAGCAATGTCCCATTTATAACTTGCATTCGAAAGAAAACGTAAATTGATGTGTTTCTCATTTATAAGTGAGTGTAAAAGATGAAGAAGAGAGAAGAAAAGTATACAAAGCTCAATATAAGAATATGATATTGAAATAAGATATTATGTAAAATTTCATAAAGGAATGTTTTTATTGGATGAAGAAAACATAGCCGCGGATATTGGGTAAAAAATAATATTATATATATTTTAGTAAATATATAATATATATATATATAGTTATAAATAATATATTGAATATGGTGTAATATAATATATTATATTATATATTATAAATATTTACAATAGTATAAAAATATTATATGATATTATGTTATATTTTAACCAATATCTTTTCCCCACCCTCATGAGAGCGGGGTAGGGGAAATATTGGAGAACAAATAAATATGTTTTCGCCCATCCCCACAATCCCTATATTTTCTCTAACATTTCTTCTTGCCCCCACAACCCTCTCTTTTGTTAATTTAATGGGATAATTTTATTGGTAGTTTAGTTGAATTTATTTAGATCATGCAACTTCTCCCAATGAACACAAGTAAGCATCGTCATCCAACATGGGATATTACAAGGATATTTATACATCTCACATATTATGAAAAGTAATAGCAATTATGGGGTGTCCATTCTACCAAAGTCACATGGGACTTGCACCTGCCTAAGCAATAATAATTGAGGGATATCCATTTTGTTAAAGTCGCATGAACTTCCACCTAACCATAAATGCATTAAACAAATTACTAGTGCATGCACATCAGACCACGAAGAACAACCATTTTATCAAAGTTTCATGAGCTTCCACCTAGCCTCAGTGCATTAAACAAGCTACTTATATAGGTACATTGTGACATGAAGAATGACCATTTTGAAAAAGTTGCACAAGCTTCCACCTAGCCATAAGTGCATTAAACAAAATACTTGTGCGTCACACTGGGCCATGAAGAATGAACATGGAGAATAACACCAACCTTGCTTTACCAACCAAACAAGCCTTTATTTACTATGAGAAATATTCCTATATTTATATATATATATATATAATATATAATATATATATTCATATATATATATATATAATATATATATATATATATATTATATAATATATATATATATATATATATTAATTTAAAGAAACCACCTAATGTTTCGTTGTACCAAGATGAACACTCTTAGGATGTTTACTTTTGGACATAAATTAGAGTCCATGCAAAAAACATTAAGAATCATACCTTGAGTAGTTTTGGCAAGGTAATAAAGTATCATTGGATCATAGCCCAATTGACTTGTTTCCCATGAACATTATATGATGTTGTGGGCCTAATTATGAGGAGAAGGAAGTTTATGCTATCTAGAAGTTGTAGTGAGAATAAAACATAAATAAAAGCATATTTTCTCCATAAGTAATGGTGTTGGAGAGTAATAATAGAGAGGAGGAAGCTTAGTATGGAACGAAATCCCCAACATATGCCATTATATCAAAATTTTATGTAACACCATTACATAAAGAAATGTCTTTAGTGGGTGAAGAAAACATGGAC
>APFE031070378.1:0-20951 GCA_000404065.3 Pinus taeda
CAGTTGACCTTGTTCCTTTAGGCAGTGAAGCAACACTTTTAGGGACTTAGGAGCCCTCAGTTTATGGACATTTATGATTGGGGTTGAAGTGCCCAAAAATGTCTATAACAAATATGAGTTCGCTCGAATCAATATATTATACAATATTCACTTTCACAATGTACAAGTTAAATCTTGGGAAACCCCAAATTTACACTTCGCCAATTTTCACAACTTCGGCGAACTCGGCTGCCTAGCTCGTCGGCACCTCCGCATGGTTGCCGCACGACTTACCAACCCTTCATTCAAATCGTTGCACGATCGTGTTGTTTTCCCAACTCGGGTGCACCTCCAAGTCGCCACACATGGGCACCTCTGCCCGAGACACACCTCCGTTCACAATCTCAACACTCCACCAAGTCACCGTGCACACTTGCATGACGGGCGGGTGCTCACCCGAGTCGCCAAGACACCCGTGCAAAGTCGTCGCACAAACTGGGCGCTCTTTCATTTCACCGTCGGGCACCTTCACACAAACCAGGTGCCACACTCATGCACACCTCAACCATTCGTCAGGTGCCACACACCCATGCACGCCCTCACCCAACCACTGGGCACACCTACCCACGCCCTTCACCGAAAACCAAGATGTGCATTTCTCCTCCGTGTAGCCTCGCCTAAGGATGGGCGCATCACCATATGCGACTTCCTTCTTGTTACGACTATACTTGTTCCACGCACCTCCTCTTCATTGAGCGATGAGCTTTGAGCGAATGAGTGATGATAAAATGATGCAATGCATCCACCCATATATATCCTTGGTAGGGCGAGTTGGCTCACCCCACCGACTCGTCCTCCAAGCTCCACACGCCATCAACGCACTTGCAATATACCGTCGGCTCCCTCATCAATGTAGGTCGGCCTCCACACATATTACACCATGCTCTCATGCGTATAAACAAGCTTGCTCTCCCTTCCCTTGTGCGCATAAGTATCATCACACTACAGGAAGAGCTCACATCCCGTAATCGCAGTCCATTCAGCTCGTCTGTTTCTCATTCAAGCCTCACCTGTGCACACGCCCATTCACCCGCGTGCCCAGGAACTGCAGGTCGTTACATCCTCCTCCACCTGAAATCGTTGTCGTCCTAAAAAACATACCATCCTGGCAACCATCTGTCCATCTGTCATACATCGAAAATAATCTCAATCCATGACCATCGACCACCCTGTCACAATCTCCACATGCTGCTCTCCATCGTGGAAGGCTGGTCCCTCCATCTCAAGCTACATGCCCACTGCAACATCTTGTGTCAACCTCATAATGTGTCGTCCCATGTGATCTGCTGCCATGATACTCCAACACGATGCTAACACATCTCTGCACACTACTAGTCCCCATGTCTGAACTAGTTGGGTAGCTAATCCAACCGTCACGCCCAAACCATGAGAGTGAACATCCTCATGCCATCATTAGTTGTTTCTCAGAACATCCCGTCACATCCTCAACTCGATCAAGAATCCATCTCCATACAAGTAAGCCATGCTCAGGTCCATGAAGTAGCCCTCATCTCATCTACAACATGCTGTCCATGATGTCTGGTACTAATGTGCTACATGAAATCATCCACATCTACCCCAACATCATCATCCATATGTGTGCCTCCTCAATATGAAGAGACCATCTCATCAAACTCCTACTCTCGATGTGCCACATCCAGGTCCATGAAGCAACCTCCATCATATCTGCAATGTGCCATCCCTCAGGTCTACCATAGAAACAAGCATATACCTATCTCATCTATCCATGTGCTGCCCATGATCGTAGATCAATCAGCTCCAATGTGTCAAAAGTGGTTGAGTCTCGGCTCAACCCATGCCCAAGTGTTGCCACCAAGGCATCATCATTGTTGTAACTCCATCACTCCAAAGTGTCTCATATTGATCCTCCACATCAAGTCACTCTTTCAGGCCATTCCCATACATGTACTTGAAAGTATGCACCCCATCCTACATCAAAGTCTCTGACCTCAGCTCCTCAATGCATCAGATCCTCAAAGTCCACCATCTATGAAGTCTCCCTAGAAGTCACAACCTCATGTCATCATGAGCTCCATGAGTCATCTCCAACCAACATCTCAGCAAGCATACAAGTCTCAGCCCAAAGGTATCTGCAAGATGCCTCAGTTCTCCATGTAGTAGGAATGCTCCATAGCCTACTCAAAACTCCATCCAAGTCCATGGACTTGTTGTACAAGAGTGCACAACCTCTCCATCGGCTTATAAGTAAAACATCTCCATGTCAAATCATCAAATCCACCTGCACAACATCCCTGCCTTAGCACTCCTCATTGGATGCCCATAAGTGACACCTCTACAAGTGCTCCTGCACATTGTCCCTGCATAAGACTGCCATGCTCCATGTCTCCAACTTGATGTCTATGACTAAGTTGCCTATGTAGTCCAACCAAGTAGACCCATCACAACAATTGGTCATCCTCATCCAAGTCTGCAATCTTTGGTCTAGTGAACTCGGTCACCCAACCATATCATCATCATCACAAGTCCCTTCCATCATAGCTCCCCCACTCAAGGTTCCACCAAGACTTTCTCTTGGTCTCGGCCATGAGAAGTCCACCCAAGTGACTCAAGTGTGTGTGCCCTTCTTCAATATGTCCATGAGTCATGCCAGGCACTTAGCCAATTCTTCATGTGGCTAAAGCATGACCCAATCCTCCCGTAACGATCATCATGTTCCTCCCTTGTCACGTGCCTTTGTACCTTCTACCATAAGGTCACAAACAACCCCAACAAGTCCTGCAACAATTAACAATCCTTGCTTCTCCATACAAGGTCTCATCATAGTCATCCATGGTAAGATGCTCCCTAGCATCGGCAAATTGGCTTTGCCCTTCCCTGCATACGGTCCATTTACCAAATTCTCAAGTGAAACACAAGTATCAATAATTACTTCATCATCACGAGGCTCCTCCATATGAGTATCTTCATTCATCCATGTCTGCAAACTACACGATCCTGGTCCAACTTGATCAATCTCAAGTTTATCCTCCATCGTTGTCATATCTGCAACATCTTCATTCATCACGGCTTCCTCTTCCTGGTCAACACAATCTGAAACTTCATTTTTCTCCATTGTCCAACCAAGTTGAAGAAGTTCATCTTCAACATTCTTTTACAAGACTTCAAGCTTATCTCAAATCCGGGGATTCTCCTCTTTCATCCGCTTCAACCTGTATAAGGTAAGCCAGAGCTTCCCTTTACATTCTTCCAAACCTGCCATGTCTTTTCGTTCAGCTTGGCCCAAGCACTGAGCTTCACCCCTGCTAAACCTGTTTCACCATTCACCAGCTCTATGAAGTTCCCTGCAACCATGAACGAGCCCTTGTTCCACCTGTATGTGAAACCAACTTCCTTCACCTGCAAGTACCTTCTTCCACTGCCACTTCATCACGAGCAACCTTGCTCTGATACCAACTCACGATAGTGTAGTGGGATCAACACTTCTTCATCAACCTGGATATCAGCTCTGATACCAACTGTCACGCCCCTACACCTGTGGTAGTTTTTCAACCGATTATAGCGAGGTGCGCACTACCAATCGTTTTCTTTTCACCAATACTTACGATTGTAGACTACACCTAACATTCCACTTTTCCTATTTAGTTTGTGTTTCACAACCAAGTATTATTAATGTGTTCCTTTATACCAATGAATACCCATACACATTCATTATCAACAACATTATACAAGAGAAATGCACAATAGTATAAAGGAGGGGCAACTCCCTGCGATATGAGTCTGTCTGAATCAATATATTATACAATATTCAATTTTTGTATAAGTTAAATCTTGGGAAACCCCAAATTTACACTTAGCCAATTTTCACAACTTCGGCGAATTCGGTTGCCCAGCTCGTCGGCACCTCCGCAAGGTCGCCGCACGACTCACCAACCCTTCGTTCACCTTGTCGCACGATCGTGTTTTTTGCCCAACTCGGGCCCGCCTCCAAGTCGCCACACACGGGCGCCTCTGCTCGAGACACACCTCCGTTCATAATCTCAACACTCCACTAAGTCACCGTGCACACTTGGACGATGGGCAGGCGCTCACCCAAGTCGCCAAGACACCCATGCCAAGTCGTCGCACAAACTGGGCGCTCCTCTATTTCACCGTCGGGCACCTTCGCACAAACCGAGCACCACACCCATGCACGCCTCAACCATCCATCAGGCGCCACACACCCATGCACGCCCTCACCCAACCACCAGGCACACCTGCCCACGCCCTTCACCCAGAACAAAGATGTGCATTTCTCCTCCGTGTAGCCTCGCCCAAGGATGGGCACATCACTATATGCAACTTCCTTCTTGCTGCGGCTATACTTGTTCCATGCACTTCTTCTTCATTGAGCGATGAGATTTGAGTGAATGAGTGATGATCAAATGATGCAATGTGTCCACCCATATATATCCTTGGCAGGGCGAGTTGGCTCACCTAGCCGACTCGTCCTCCAAGCTCCACACACCATCAACGCACTTGCAATATACCGTCAGCTCCCTCATCAATGTAGGTCAGCCTCCACACATATTACACCACACTCTCATGCATATAAACAAGCTCGCTCTCCTTTCGCTTGTGCACATAAGTATCATCGCACTACAGGAAGAGCTCACATCTCATAACCGCAGTATGTTCAGCTTGTCCGTCGTTCGTTCAAGCCTCACCCGTGCGCACGCCCGTTCACCCGTGCGCACAGGAACTGCAGGTTGTTACATAGAGGATGCCGATCCCTCCGATATATCGGATGTGACATGGATGTAGCATTGGGCCACTTCTTTCCAATCTATCTGCCATCATTTTTACCTACAGGCTATCGCCAAGTTGTGCTTACTTGTTGGTATCAATTCATGCAAACTGTCTGATAGTAAACCTCCTAAAAAAAACTAGGTACTTCTCATTGAGTTAAGGCTTCCTGTAAATGAAGTTTCAATATTCAATAGACTCACTCTTTCATGCATATCCAACAAGTTTTGTGTCAAGATACATAATTACAATAACGAACTATTGAATTTTATCATTCATTTTAATTATTAACTATGACGTCCAAATGAATTTATTATTGTTCATTAGGATCAATTCAAGTGGTTAGTTGGAACTAATTGTATTAATGCAATGATTTCCATTCAAATATTATAATTAATTAATGCTTCATTATATATTTTAAGTGAAAAATTAAATCAATCCGAAATATTCTACTTGTTTTCAATGCTTGATTGATTCTCTTAAAAATAAAATAAAACTATTAACCATTATAATCATAAAAATATATATAAATAAACAACTCCTAAACTTATATTACAAGGACTCCCATTTTGAATTATTACTTATCTTTCTTAATTAGAGCTAATTTAAAGTTTAAGTGAATGAATTTCTAACTTTAGCTTCAAATAGATTAGCAGTAAATGATACGGCCTCCTTTTGCTTGCTGATCAAAGTATTTTTATAAATTTTGCCTTCTTTTGCTTTCCCAATCAAAGTAATTTTATAAGTTTTAAAAATTAATTACCGATACAGAATATTTGTCCTCTTATTGGGAGAAAACATATATAATTAGTTTTCATGGTTGGTATATTAGATTCTGCAACATCTCTTATAGTTCCAACAATTATTTTTGTATCACATTTCAATTTGCCTTGTAAGTATAAATATTCAATGTATACTATTTATTCACATTTTTTTTTGAGATTAAATTAAATATATTAATTTAAATAGAAAATGAGAAAGAAATAGTAAATTAGTGTTTAAGTAAGAGTTTTGAAAGGATTTGGGTGCTCTAAGAAATATCAAGTATTGATTACTAACAAAAATATACATGAAAATATGAGTGAAATTGGAAAAATATGGAGCTCTTCAATATTTTTTCCCACAAAAATTGTTAGATACCCCTAAAGCCACTGGTCCCTTTTGTCCTTCTAGCTCTCCCTCTTTTCATCTTAAACTTTGCTTCTAGCATAAGTTCAAAAGCCACTCTTTTGAAGATTTCCTTGTCTCATATTGCTATTGTCTTACCAAGGCTTTCCTCATTAAGCCAAAATTAGCTTTACCCACATTTTTACCTCCCAAAGACACCCTAGTCACTGGTATTCTTGTTCAAGCCCTACCATGCTTGATCCAAGTCATATTCTTATAATATACCTTTTAATTTTTTATGATTGAAGAGATTTTGGAACATATAATTATTAGATCAAGAATTGTATCACTATTCTAACAATGGATAGTGATAGAAAATAGAATCTACTCTTGTTTAAACTCATGGTTGTATTACCTTTACCCACCATACTGTATCTCCACCCTTATCACCTTGGTTGGGTCTAAAATCAAGGTTTCCAATGTCCAATGCCTCTTCACCAAAGTATGTACTTTCACATTTTCCTTTGGGGTGTATATGAACATCATCACATGTGATATTACATCTATTAACTATAGTCAACTCATCCTCAATTGCGCACACAAGTAATGAATGTACTGCCATTTATGATAGTGGACTCAATAGATATATCCTTACCAAAGCTAACAGATGATATAGACACTTTATTAAAAATATATCTCACTCTATGCACTAGTACCCCAATTTAAAATGTTACTACCCCTATCCCTTTTCCAATTTAAAATATCACCTTCACCACTTTGTTACATGTCATTTTGTCACCATGGAACTAGACTGTTAAAATGGATCTCTTTCCATCCATAAACATGTTCCATTATACTCCCTTAGAAATCAAACAATAAAAGACCCTTGAAGAAGATGTGAATTTTGGGTAAAATGGCTTTATGACTTGTTAAGTATGACCTGCATGATTTTCCTAGTCAGTTTCCATGCATTTGTAGTTTCTATCCCTGAAAACTATGCAGAAATGCACTCTGTCTTCCACTATAGACCATGAAGATAACTAAAAGAAAAGTAAAAATAAAAAGTGAATTTAAGAATCATTGTTGGTCGAATATATCCCGACTGAAAGCTTATAGGTCATATCTATTCGAGCTATACCCCTCAGATCATGGAGCTAATTCCCTTTCATCAAGGAACCTTAATCCCCGAATTAGAGGATCTCTTCCTTCTCTTTTGGATTTGAAACTTCTTCCTCTTGGCCTATAAATTGACTAGAGGATAGAGGTATTAGGAGGTTAAAAAAATAGGCACTTATGATGTTGGACTTAGATTGAAAGGCTTATCAACTAAGGAGAGGTTTAGAGGCATTTGGGAGGAACCTCATGACATCAAGGCATAGGTTGTAAGTCTCTTCTTTATCCTTGAATTAACACTAATCCTTTTTCCCATTGTATTGTATTATTGAAATGATGAATGATTTATGCTTCTTTTGATATTCATTAACATAATCTCAATTTCTAATCTCCTTGATCGTTAGATTAAGCTTGTTTGAATTTTTATATTTGCATATGCCTCTGATCTGTCTTCTGTCTATGATTGCAGGTCTTTTTGAGCATTGGGAAGCTTCATCGAGACAGAGTAGGGATATTCATCAAGGATTTCACAAATAGGTAAGAGTATTATTATCCTACTATTATATTTACAATTCAAACGAAAAAAGCTTAGTGAAAGAGTTATTCAATTATCTGTTTGTTTCTAGTTTCCTTTAGGATCTAGGGAGAATTCTCTTGTCAGCAAGAGGGATTTATTTGGAATAACAAATTGGCAACCATATGGGGGAACATTACTATTCTCTCCTCTTTCCTTGGTTTTTCTTTCCGATCGTTTTTGTTTAGCTGGACCGAAGTCTTGGTAAATTTATGATATTTCAGATCTTCTCGTTTGATTGCTTTATTTTTTATTTTTTCTTGGAATTCCAAGGTCTGCACGGTTTCTGTTCACCCACAGAGCACAGATCTATGCATTTGTTGCCTTAACAACTAGGCGAATGCACACTAAACTATATTACTCGCTTGTGCAATTCCTAGAAAATTTTGAAAAATTAGGTTTTGTCTCAACCAGAGTTTGAATTTTGGTTTTTGAAAGTGTCATCATATTTGTTTTGACTGTCCCATGCCTTTTCTGAACTTGTTTGAGTGCTTTGGTGAAGTATTTTGGGAATCAATCCCTTTTGCAAAATTGATTAGGGTTTTGTCTGGCTTATTTGCTGATTGATAAAAAAGAGATAGGTTGTCCCCAAGATCACTATATTCCTATATCTTTTTGTCAAATACACCAGATCCATTATCAATCTTGCTTATTTGTGATGAAGTTATTTGTTTAATCACAAATTAGGGTTTCTATGAAATTTTTATGTTTTGTGAAGAATTACTTTCATTGTTGAATGATAAAAAGGAAATCATTTCTTTTTAGTTTTGAAATCTTTCATAATTATATTCTGACATCATTAAGTTAAAAGCATTCATTAGGAAAATTTCATTTTTTCCAAATCCTTGGTTGATTTTTATGGGTTTCAAAATTTCGAGTGATAAATGATAAAAGACATTTGGGTTTGTTTCATATCTTAGGCGAATTTGAAATCTTAGTTTATTTCTGCATCTAGATTACATCAAAGTGAAATTGGTTGTATTATGAAAAGAGTTTTGATGAAGTTGTGAGTTTTTCATTTTATTTGAATAGAATCAAAGAAACTCTTACTTTCCCTTAATTAGGATTTCATTGAACAATAGATTAAAAATTGCATGTTCGATTGCATTAGAATTTCGAGTCGAGTCATAATATCACAAGTTTCACTCTCATTACCTATTGAGTAAATAAAAACTTAATAACACAATGTTAATTAAAATCAATTATAATTTTATATTTTTTAGGGCTCTTACTACCTATAGTATCTGAAGTGTAGCACTTTGGAATAGGGAAGTAAACTTTCGAAAAATACAAATAAATAATAGAATCTTGTGATAGGGAGAGAAATCCAATTATTTCAGTTTTTCTCTTGGAAGCTCTTCTTATACATGAGTTAAGCACGAGATCATGTCAGACCTGGTTAAGTGATCGTACCTACTTCATTGGCTATGATAGAGAGATTTTCACGTATTACAATGGTACCGAAAGGTACTTGGGGTCACTTGAAAGCAAACCCCCAATTAAGCATGTTGAGGATCTTTCAAGGGGATTGAGCTTTGTTACTCTGCCCTTGCCTGTACGTCCAATTTACAACTATCCCCCTAGGTAGAATTGTTGTAGTTGGTAAAATTAGTGAGCATAATCCTATGGCTTTTACCTAAGGTGACAGTAGAGGGAAGGTCCTCCTATACCTAGAACAAACGTTGGCTAGACTCACTTGGAATTTTTTGAGTTAAATAATTGTCTAATGGTGTTAGGAGGGGTGAAGGCTAGTAACATTAATGTTGTGTTTATTAAGAATTTTAGTAATTTTTTTAGTGGTTCCTTTTATGTACGGAAGGGAGACTTTAGGAGTGATTGAAATTTTTTTTTCTTTGTTAATATTGTTATTCTTGCTTAGGATTGGGGCATGGATTTATTAATGGTGTTCTTATTATAAACATTTAGTTCAAATAATTTGTGAAGATGGTCAAGTTCATATTTTAATGTAGGTTTTAACTCCGTACATAAATTACCTGCATACAAATTCTAAACGACAGAAAATAAACAATGCGAGAGCATAACACATAAAACATATATACACAGAGATTTTCTCCTGGATCCCAAAACCAGGAATACCAACTTGATTTTTCAATATGTTCCTTTCAATGTTATAATACATATTTATACATGTCGAAGCATCCAAAACCATGGACTAAAAACCATTTCGTCCAAAAACATGTGCGAAAATCATGCACAAAACCATTGGTGGGTCTGCCCAACCTAACATAGGGTCCAAAACCAAAATTTTCTGGGGCACTGCCCCGGACCCCATAAAGTGGGGTTACGAGTATCACTCAAACCCCCTACGACACCCCCCACTCTAACTCCCCATTAATTACGTGGGCTAGTCATGGAAAGAATATAACACAACCCAACTTTCTCCCACTTGTTGTTTTCTTTCCACAGGGGGCCACAATAGAGCTTACTCATTTATTTAGCCCTGCAACGCCCATTGTTTCTCCACACCAAGAGAACTTCTTAGAGCTCACAAATTTTGTCAATGCATCTGCAATATTCTTCAAAGTGTCCACCTTTACCAGCAACACCTTTTTGTCTTCTATCATATCCCTCACAAAGTGATACTGAACATCAATGTGCTTTGTCTTTGAATGATATGCACAGTTCTTTGCTAATAAAATTGCACTTTGATTGTCATAGTCTATCATTATAGCTTCCTGTACTAACCCCATACTTGAACACAATCTCTGCAACCAAACTTCTTCCTTGCTTGCGTGAGTGGCTGCAATGTATTCTGCCTTTGTAGTTGATAGTGCCACTACAGATTGTGTCTAACTCATCCAACTAATTGCACCTCCAAATAGGTTAACCACTTGTAAATCTTTTTTGATCCAGATCTCTAGCCCAGTCTGCATCAACAAAGCCATGAATATCTAACACTCTTTCTAGTCATGGTATTCCTTGGTAGCACAAACCATAATCATTAGTTCCACACAAATACTTGAAAACCCGCTTTACTGCTATCCAATGCTCCTTTCTTGGTTTTGACATAAACCTGCTCAATACTCCCACTGCATGTGTAATGTCTGGTCTAGTACAGACCATTGCATACATCAGGCTACCGATTGCACTTGCATATGGAACACGAGACATGTCCTTTTCCTCTTCTTGTGTCTTGGGACACTGTTTGGCAGATATCCTCACACCTACAAGAATAGGAACCTTCACCGGTTTACTATGTTGCATATTAAACCTCTGCAATATTGTCTTGACATACTTCCTCTGGTTTAGCTAGAGCTTCCTCTTTGCCCGATCTCTTTTAATTTCCATGTCCAAAATATAGTTTGCAGCACCAAGGTCTTTCATGTCAAATTTGGAGGAGAATTGGGTCTTCAAATCCTGGATAACTTCTTTGTCATTTCCAACCAGCAACATATCATCCACATACAAGACTAGATAAATAACATGGTCACTAATTAATTTAAAATACACACAGTGATCTGCTTTACTTTTGGTGAAGCTAAGTGCTCGTATAAATGTATCAAATTTCTAATACCACATCCTTGGTGACTGTTTTAACCCATATAGAGACTTCTTTAACTTTCATACTAGTTCTTTCTTACCCTTCACCGCAAAGCCTTCGGGTTGCTTCATGTAGATCTCCTCTTCTAGATCCCTGTGAAGAAACACTATCTTCACATCCATCTGTTCTACCTTAAAATCAGAAGCAGTATCCACAGATAAAAGTAATCTAATAGAAGTTACCTTGGCAACAGGAGAAAAAATATCACCAAAATCAATTCTCGACACTTGGGAATAACCTTTTGCTACCAATCGAGCTTTGTATTTCTCCACTTTTCCTTTTGCATTTGTCTTCCTTTTGAACACCCATTTTCTGCCAATGGATTTCCTTCCAGCCGACAACTCTACCAAATCCCAAGCCTCATTTTTGTACAAAGATGCCATTTCATCAACCATGGCCTCTTTCCAGAGTTTTCCATCCTTTGAATCCACTGCTTCCTTCACAGTTCTGGGACCATCATCAGTAATAAACAAAGCAAAATTTGAACAGAAAGCAGATGGACTATACCTTTCTAGCTGCCTTCTTTCTCGAACTGATCTTCTCACACCCAGATTTTGTGGCTCTTCATCTTCTAATTCCTCCTATGCCGTAGAGTCTGATTCTTCCTCCTTTAGCTCAAACTCTCTCTTCTCAGGTTCCTTTGGTTGGACTTCATGTTTAATACAAATTTCACCTCTTTGAACACCACATCTTGGCTGTACACAACCTTCCTTGCTACTGGGTTCCAAAGCTTACAACCCTTTAAACTATCCTTATACCCAATAAAGATGCACTTTTCAGATTTACTATCCAACTTGGTTCGTTTCTCCTTTGGAACATGTACAATGCATCACATGCAAATACCCTCAGATGTGAAAGAGAGGGTTTCTCACCAGTCCATACCTCTTGTGGAGTCTTATCCTCCAACATTGATGAAGGTGACCTGTTGACCAGGTAACATGCAGTATCCACTGCCTCTTCCCATAATTACTGTCCTAACCTGACACCATTGAGCATGCTTCTTGCCCTTTCCATCAATGCCTTGTTCATTCTTTCTGCAACTCCATTTTGCTGAGGTGTATACGGAGTGGTTTTTTTTCGTGCTATACCACACTTCTTATAAAATTCTTCAAATACCTTGCTGCAAAACTCTCTACCATTATTTTTCTTCAACACCTTTACCTTCTTCTTTGTTTGATTTTCCACGAAAGCCTTAAATTCTTTAAACCTGTCAAAGGGTTCAGATTTCTTCTTAAGGAAATATATCCATGTATTCTTTGAGAAGTCATCTATAAATGATACATAGTACACAGACTTACCCAGTGATGGAACCTTCACAGGTCCAAACACATCACTGTGCACAAGTTCTAATATCTATTTCACCCTCTTACTACTAGATGGGAAACTCACCCGATTCTGCTTCCCATATACACAATTATTACGAAAATCAAAATCTAGAGAGCTATTACTCATAACTTCTACCATACCTTTACCATGAAATATTCAAAGGCCCTTCTCTCCAATATGTCCAAGCCTTTGATGCCACAACATGGTCTTCTCTCTAGAGACAACTAGATTTTCTGCTCCACTTTCAGGAACCACAAAACTGTTGCACCCATCAATAACAGTGCTACCTTGAATCTTGTACAGAGTTCCAATTCTAACTCCCCGCATCAAAACCAATGGTCCCCAAACCATTTTGCAGGTATCCTTCTTGAACACTGTTTTTACACCGTCATCATCCAACTTGCTTACAAAAATCAGATTTCTGGCCAATGCAAGAATATGCAGAACACCAGGAAGTGTTCTAACCCTTCAACCTTGCAACTTCAACTTTATTTTTCCGCGACCAATGATTCTAGCCTTCGTATCATCTCCTAAGAAGACACCACCACCATCATATTTCTCATATTCGCAGAACCACTCTCTATAGGGAGTGAAGTGAAAGGATGCACTTGAGTCAATCAACCATGCCCCATGATCGACATGTGTACTGGAAGAAGACAAGTACACATCCCCACCTTCATCTGAGGTGGTTTTTGCCTATGTAGAAGGAGCATCATCAGATCCCTTTCCTTTATCAGGAGATTTAGATTTACAGTCCCTTTCGTAGTGCCCATCCTTTCTGCATTTCCAGCACACCACCTTTACAGGTTTTCTTGGATATTTAGATCTCCCTCTAGATTTAAATCACCCACTCGATGACTTATTTTTGTTTCTGTTGTGGGACTGTCCTCGTACACAAAAGGCATCACCATTCTGGCTCTCATATTTTTCTGTCTCATCTCCTCCATCAACAAGGATGAGACCATTTCATTGAATTGCAAGACAGTTGCATTGCTACCTATTGCAATAACTAGACTATCCCACGAATCTGGTAGAGAACACAACAAACTGATGCACTTATCTTCATCTAAAATTTTAATATCAATAGATGCTAACTGACTTACCACAGTACTAAATGCGTTTAGATGCTCTATCACTGAGTATCTATCTTTCATCCTCAGGTTATACAACTTTTTCCATAGGAATAGTCTATTCACCAGAGACTTAGATTGGTACAATATCCCTAGCTTTTCCCACAAAGCCTTCACCGTAGCTTCCCCTAATACATTCAAAAATACTGAATCTGAGACACACAATTGTATTGTGCTCTTTTCCTTCCGATCCAAGTTCTTCCATTCTTCATTGGACACTCCCGTTGGTTTAGTACCCGGATCTACAGTGATCCACTAATCTTTATCCACCAACAGATCCTCCATCTTGAGTTTCCACTACTCAAAACTCTGACCATTAATTTTCTCGATCTCTATCTTTCCACTGCTCGCCAACTTCTTTCACCACTAGAATCGATCTTGCAGATCTCCCACTGAACATGGTCTACCACAGGCCCGAGCGAAACCCTTAAGCAACAAAGGCATCCCCTTGAAGCCAAAACATCTCTGATACCAAATGTAGGTTTTAACCCCGTACAAAAGTTACCTGCATACAAATTCTAAAACACAGAAAATAAACAATACGAGAGCATAACACATAAAACACATATACACAGAGATTTTCCCATGGATCCAAAAACTAGGACTACTAGCTTGATTTTTCATTATGTTCCTTTCAATGTTACAATACATATTTATACACGCCGAAGCATCCAAAACCATGGACCAAAAACCATTGCATCCAAAAACATGTGCGAAAATCATGCACAAAAACATAGGTCTATCTGCCTAACCTAACATAGGGTCCAAAACTAAAATTTCCTGGGGCGCTGCCCCAGACCCCATAAAGGGGGGTTATGGGTACCACTCAAACCCCCTGTGACCCCCCCTGCCCCACCCTTCTAACCCCCGGTTAATTACATGGGCTAGTCGTGAAAAAATATAAACACAACCCAACATTTAAATGGTCTGGATAAGATATTCTGACTGCCCTGGTGGTTAAGGTCCTATTATGCCAATTTTATATTTAGGGTGGTGATGAGAATTTGCATACAGATATCTCTCGGTATGAGTTTTCTTTCTAAAGACTTGGAAACCAAGCAATACATGTTCATGCATTAAGGAATATATAGGCGAAGCAGGAAGTTTTTTCACCCTAACCTTCAAAAAGGTCTTTATATTATTCCTTGTTCATGCAGTAAGGAATACATAGGCGAAATAGGAAGGTATTTCACCCTAACCTTCAAAAAGGTGTTTATATTGTTCCTCGTTGATGCGGTAAGGAATATATAGGGGAAACATGAAGGTCTTTCACCTTAACCTTCAAAAAGGTGTTTATATTATTCCTTGTTCATGTAGTAAGGAATATATAGGCGAAACAGAAAGGTATTTTACCCTAACCTTCAAAAAGGTGTTTATATTATTCCTTGTTCATGTGGTAAGGAATATATAGGCGAAACATGAATGTCTTTCACCCTAACCTTCAAAAAGGTATTTATATTATTCTTTATTCATGTGGTAAGGAATATTTAGGTGAAACAAGAAGGTATTTCACCCTAACCTTCAAAAAGGTGTTTATATTATTCCTTGTTCACGTGGTAAGGAATATATAGGTGAAACAGGAAGGTATTTCACCTTAACCTTAAAAAAGGTGTTTATATTATTCCTTGTTCATGAGGTAAGGAATATATAGGTGAAACAGGAAGGTCTTTCACCCTAACCTTAAAAAAGGTGTTTATATTATTCCTTGTTCATGCGGTAAGGAAGATATAGGCGAAATAGGAAGGCCTTTCACTCTAACCTTCAAAAAGGTGTTTATATTATTCCTTGCTCATGTGGTAAGGAAGATATAGGTGAAACAGGAGGGTCTTTCACCCTAACCTTCAAAAAGGTGTTTATATTATTCCTTGTTCATGCGGTAAGGAATATATAGGTGAAACAAGAAGGTATTTCACCATAACCTTCAAAAAGGTGTTTATATTATTCCTTATTCATGTGGTAAGGAATATATAAGTGAAACAAGAAGGTATTTCACCCTAACCTTCAAAAAGGTATTTATATTCCTTGTTCATGCGATAAGGAATATATAGGAGAAACATGAAGGTCTTTCACCCTAACTTTCAAAAAGGTTTTTATATTATTCCTGTTCATGCGGTAAGGAATATATAGGTGAAACACGAAGGTCTTTCACCCTAACATTCACAAAGGTGTTTATATTATTCCTTGTTCATGCGGTAAGGAATATATTGGCGAAACAGGAAGGTCTTTCACCCTAACCTTCAAAAAGGTGTTTATATTATATCTTGTTCATGCGGTGAGGAATATATAGGTGAAGCAGGAAGGTATTTCACCCTAACCTTAAAAAAGGTTTTTATATTATTCCTTGTTCATGTGGCAAGGATTATATAGGTGAAACAGGAAGGTATTTCACTCTAACCTTCAAAAATGTGTTTATATTATTCCTTGTTCATGCCGTAAGGAATATATAGGTGAAACAAGAAGGTCTTTCACCCTAACATTCAAAAATGTGTTTATGTTATTCCTTGTTCATGCAGTAAGGAATATATAGGCGAAACAAGAAGGTATTTCACCCTAACCTTCAAAAATGTGTTTATATTATTCCTTGTTCATGTGGTAAGGAATATATAGGCGAAACATGAAGGTCTTTCACCCTAACCTTAAAAAAGGTGTTTATATTATTCCTTGTTCATGTGGTAAGGAATATATAGGTGAAAAGGAAGGTATTTCACCCTAACCTTCAAAAAGGTGTTTATATTATTCCTTGTTCATGCAGTAAGGAATATATAGGCGAAACAGGAAAGTATTTCAACATCAGAATCAAAGAGCACACAACAGACTTAAGAAGAGAAAGGACCTCAAAATCCCATAAACCCTAACCTTCAAAAAGGTGTTTATATTATTCCTTGTTCATGTGGTAAGGAATATATAGGAGAAACAGGAAGGTATTTCAACATCAGAATAAAAAAGAACACAAGAGACTTAAGAAGAGCAAGGACCTTAAAATCCCATAAACCCTAACCTTCAAAAAGGTGTTTATATTATTCCTTGTTATGCGGTAAGGAATATATAGGCGAAACAGGAATGTCTTTCAACACCAGAATTAAAGAGCACACAACAGACTTAAGAAGATCAAGGACCTCAAAATCCTATAAACCCTAACCTTCAGAAAGGTGTTTATATTATTCCTTGTTCATGCGGTCAGGAATATATAGGCGAAACAGGAATGTCTTTCAACATTAGAATTAAAGAGCACACAACAGGCTTAAGAAGAGCAAGTAACTCAAAATCCCATAAATGCTAACCTTCAAAAATGTGTTTATATTATTCCTTGTTCATACGGTAAGGAATAAATAGGGGAAACAGGAAGGTATTTCAACATTTGAATCAAAGAGAACACAACAGACTTGAGAAGAGAAAGGACCTCAAAATCCCATAAACCTTAACCTTCAAAAAGGTGTTTATATTATTCCTTGTTCATGTGGTAAGGAATATATAGGCAAAATAGGAAGGTATTTAAACATCAGAATCAAATAGCACACAATAGAATTAATAAGAGCAAGGATCTCAAAATCCCATAAACCCTAACCTTCAAAAATGTGTTTATATTATTCCTTGTTCGTGCGGTAAGGAATACATAGGTGAAATAGGAAGGTGTTTCAACATCAGAATCAAAGAGCACACATCAGACTTAAGAAGAGAAAGGACCTCAAAATCCCATAAACCCTAACCTTCAAAAAGGTGTTTATATTATTCCTTATTCATGCGTTAAGGAATATATAGGCGAAATAGGAAGGCCTTTCAACATCAGAATCAAAGAGTACACATCAGACTTAAGAAGAGCAAAAACCTCAAAATCCCATAAACCCTAACCTTTAAAAAGGTGTTTATACTATTCCTTGTTCATGCGGTAAGGAATATATAGGTGAAACAAGAAGGTATTTCAACATCAGAATCAAAGAGCACACAACAGACTTAAGAAGAGAAAGGACCTCAAAATCCCATAAACCTTAACCTTCAAAAGGTGTTTATATTATTCCTTGTTCATGTAGTAAGGAATATATAGGTGAAACAGGAAGGTCTTTCAACATCAGAATCAATGAGCACACACCAGACTTAAGAAGAGCAAGGAACTCAAAATATGCCTTAGTAGAACATGTTCACTCTTCCTCACATTATATATGTATGGAAGAAGCCAAACTAATTAAAAATGAGAACCACTATCTTAAAAGGAAAATCAAAGAAGCCACCGAAATAGAAAAAAGAAAGAACAACTTGAATCATGACAATGGATTAAAACTAAGAGACACATGGAAACCTTTATTTGAAATCCTAAAAAACCAATGATTAACTCTTATCCCTTGTAATAATTTAATCCTTGATCTTTTCTAGTTCCTATGAATAATTTTCATTATTTCTTTCAATCCTCTTTCATATAAAATAAAAATTAATCTAATATCCTCTTGAAATAATTTTTCATACTATTAAATATATAATTTCCATCATAGTACTTATAAATTAACTTCTCCATTCATCTAAGCTAAAAAAATCACTTGATTGTAATAAATCCTCATTTTAAAATTGGAAAAAAAAGAAACCTTAGTTTGATATGGAAATCATTATATTAAATCTAATCAAAATTATTCTTATAATAAAACAATTATTAGGTTTAATTAAATCTCATAACTATTCATAGAAGCTATCTTTTGTATTAATATAATATAAAGGATACTTGTAGAAAATTTTACAATCTAATTATATTTTATGAATTATAATCTTATAAGTAATCTATGAATTTAAATCAAAAGAGTGCAATAAAGCTTCCATAATTCAAATAAGGAAAATAAATCATAACTAATTAACACTAGAATTTATATAACAATTAGATTATAGTGAATTAATTAATTAAATCCCTAATGTTTTAAATTTCCAATTTTTCAATATATTAATAAATTATTTAGATTATGTCCTACTAAATATCTTACATTAATCCTCTTCTTAATCGATATATACTCTCAAGATTAGCTCTTGGATATATCATTAATATCTTCTTAATCTATTGATGTATCCATTGAGGATATGTTGGACACCTAATCCTAATGGGTTAGTGTGGGAAGTTAAACAGACTAAGTAGTCCAAGGGACCTTGGGATGTGAATCCCAACGGTCACCATATTGTAATATAAATGTACATCTTTTGTGAATAAAATAGTATTGCAAGCTTTATCTTTCTATTTTCTCTTGCTGTCCATGTCTGTTTAACATGGTATCAGAGCCATGATGTGTGGCCTGTTATTCCCTGAGCAACTGTTCTGACCACCGCCTCTGTCCTTCCAGCGCTGCTCTCCCTCTGCCCTTCCAGCGCTTCACTGCCTCTGCCATAACTGAGAAACGTTGCCTCACAATTCATGATTATTCTCACCTGCGTTACTGGCTGTCCTGACAGGGTACTGAACAGTCAGACCATGTACAGTCGAATGCATGTTGAATAATATTAACGCCAAAAAAAAGGAGTTCGTTGCAAATGTTGTGCGTTTGAATTTGTAACGCCCTCTTGTGAAAACGAAGAGTAAAATCAGTGTTTTCGAGGAGGATATGGAAATCGTAACGTTATTTCAGGCTCAAACACTATTCCTCTTGGTAATTCTGCGCACAGGCAATGGTAGAGTTAATACAATTGCGACTCTGTTAGGGGCACATTCAAGAACAATCTGATATTTTTATCATTGTATTTTCTGAAGACTCGTTGAAGCTATAGCTATATCTTTTACTCATTTTAATAATTTAAACCGAGATATACACAATTTGGTTTTGAAGCATTGTCGTCCAGATCCTAACAAGCCTGGTGTTGTGCAAGCTCAACTCGCTGGAAATTCTGTCTATACAAATTTATTTTTCTTAAAGAAATACATGCCAAGAATCAAGCTTCTTCAGATGTGTAGGACGTATTTGGGCTACCGCTGATACTATACAGGCCGTGCAATCCTGACTAGCCTAGAAGCTAGTTCCCTCTCTTGTTGTGGCTGAGCGCATCGAAGTCTGAAATCAGAAGTTCGAATTGCCAAGTCTCTTCTTGAACACTGTCATCCGAGGTTACTTGATGGCGAGATGAGTAAAATATGTTTAATGGGTTGAGCTGAACGTGTCGTACTGTTGAATGTTCAAGATTTAGGGGTAAACATGTTATTTTGTTTCTGTTCAACGTGTTTCATTTGATCTCTTTAACCATCACCGAGGAGGCAATTCTTTATTTTCATATTTGGCTTCATTATGGTTGAAAAGATCGACTTCATATGCGAAGTCGTGCCCGATAACTTATTCGAAACTTTTCCTAGCTGGGGTTGGTTTTTGCAGCTTATTAACATACAGTGCAGTACAAGATTCCGGGTAATATATATATATATTATTGGTTTATATTCAACAAGTTTCAGTATCCCGTCACCTGGTTGCAGATGAGTAGGCTGTGTCCACGGGCAGTGATATATGCCGCGCCATAAAGCATGTTGAAGACCTGCAATTAGCACTTTGTAGTGAGCGCCATTGCTGGTAATTGGGAAGAAGCCAAGAATTTCTATAAGAATATCAGAGAATTATCATGTTGAAGATCACGAGTTTCTGGAGAAGAAGGATTCGATTTTTCTGTGGAGAATAAAAGGAACGCAGACAACAGTCTTCTCTAGTCGAATTTGCCGCTGAGAAGGAACGAAGCCACTAGTAAAGGCAGGTCAAACACCTCGCTACAATTTTGGAAGGGGTGATTCCAATTTACCAAAGACATAACTGGATCATTCTATCGCTTCTGGTAGTTGTTGTAAGGGCCTATGCATAATCTCCGTTCAGAATAGAAGTAATGGGTGCTCAACCATGGTTAACAGTGAATGTGGATTGAACCGAAGCTAAGGTCCCAAACAACTGAATATTTTCAAGTGAGATCATCGGATTCTCTTCGGTGGGATTCGATTCCATCACCCTCGCTGGTCGCTGGTCTGAGGTAATTTATTTCTAATTTGAAGAGTGCTAAGGGTTATTTTGTAGAGAAAGCCCCCTATTCTCTGATGAGCCAACTCTCTTTTCCAATTTCTTCGACCACGGGGACACAGTTCTAGAGTTTTCATTCAAGAACATCCACTTGCACGTATAAACAAGAAACTTGGTATCCATTTTTGTAGTTTAACATGAAATTAAGTGAAGATGTGCACTGAACATTGTGGAGAACTCATCGTATATTGTGTTGAATTGCTTATAAAAGCGTTGATAAGTTGTGTTGTCCGTTTAATTTGAATACTCTGCTGTCATGATTTTAAAAGGGTTGATTTGTGTATTCATAAATCAGCTGAGGGCTGTTCCCTTGCATTGATTAT
>APFE031070385.1:24389-35517 GCA_000404065.3 Pinus taeda
GTTGTTAGACAACTCGGCCAGCTCGGTAATAACTCGGCTGGCTGAACTAGTTCACTGGCCGAGTCAACCCGGTGAGGCCTTGACTTGGACCACCTCGGACGAATTAGTTCTGAGCCGGCTGAATCTTAAAACACTGGGTAATACAATAAGGGTAAATCTTATGAAGATTTATCGGATACATTAAATATAAATAACCAGTTAAATTAAATATTAAAGGTAACATGGTGTAAAAGTATTAAATAATCCACAAATTAGTTAATAAGACTATATTTAAGTTTTATAAGTATCACAAAGAATAAAACCTAGGTAAAGGAAAGATCGTGGGAAACTAAATCTAATAGAAGGAAAAGAGGTTTATTACTACCACAACAACAGGCTACCAGGGCCAATGTCCAATATCCATAGTCCAACATTGTCCATTGTCCACTATCCATTGCCCACTTGCACCCAACAAGGTCAATTACTCTATCCATTGTTCAATAACACTTGGCAAGGTTGAAAAGACTCACAACATCACATAGTCTCTCCTTAGCGTCTGTATGAGTTATCTCTTCCAAAGTTCTCATGGCGGGCAAGTGAAATAAAGGAAATAGGTGTGTTGTCGCCCAAAGTGTACACCAAGGGCCACAATGTTCAGGGCGGGGGCTGTCACTCTGATCCTTGCCCACTCCGTTCTAGATTTATCCTAGGCAAGCTAAGGGGGTTAGTCCCTAAAGGGTGAAAGGGTGGATGATGAAGGGAAACTTGTTGGAAACCAACAAGTTCTAGGAGATGCACTTAGGATTTTCTTGTTAACTCGACTTAAATTAAATGCGAGGGTGATTAATTGAACAGTGCTTAGGCTATTCAATTAAATTAGACTATTTAGATTTGAAGTTATGAGACCAGTGCCTTCAACTGCAATGCTCAGAAAAACTAATTTGCAGAATAAATGGATTATCAAGTCACAAGATAACAAGTGTTGTTCAAGGAAAACGAGTTAGAGAATGCAATGCAAACCAAGTTAAGATGAGGATGCAAATGATAAAATGACAATTATTCAACTTGCATTCGAGGTGGAAAGATCACAAGAGATGAGAGACTGCCAGCAATATTACTGTGTCTTAGAAAATGTGTTAATATGCTTGAAACCTCAAATAAGATAGATGCTTGAAAAATATAGTGCTACAAGCTTATGATAATGTTGGCAAAGAAAAACACAAGTACATTGATAAGCAAATCTTCCAAATTTTACTTGTTTTGACAGTTGAAACAATTTGAACTTGCTAGAGATCCTACAATTATTAGATTGGCAGATGAGAAATTCTAGGATATATACTAGATAAGACAACAAATTTCTCAATTAGATCCTTCGAATGCTTAATAGAAAATTCAACTGTGAATGTACTTAAGTTGTGAGATGAAGGGATGCGAAAGGTAAGTTGCAGATGCAGGAATGCCTTCAACAATGCAATGATGCAACTGCACTTCTCATGAGATGCTAGAGCTATCAAGAATGCAATGGTGCAGGAATGAGGGAATATGAGATTCACGACAAGATTAATGCTTCATAGTCATCCAAAAGAGCACTAATGACACTCAGATCAGTCCACTGTCATTAAAAGATGGACAATTGCAACCTGATGCCAAGTAAACATCAGTCAATGAGATCTAAGCACAAGCACAATGATAAGCTAGATTGCTAACAGTAAAACAAGTCAATCCCAAAGCAATTAGCCTATCCAATAATCATTTAATAAATGCACCAGACTTCAAAGATGTTGCTGCCAAGAAATGTAAGCCTATTGCAACCACATTCCAGATCATAATGTCATATCATAGACCATTAGCTGTGTATTGATCAATCAATTTTAAATGCTGCAAACATTATGCTCCAGGGGAAACAAGATCACAGGTGCTTTGCGACAGTTTATTGAAGCAGAGATAATGATATTGGATACAATGCCAATTGTGATATATTTCACGGTTAGAACAAGTAAAGAATGACACAAGCAAAAGCGATGATGTAATTAACTCTAATCTACTTGAATATTATACTTCAGCGATAGAAAACTTGCATCAGACTTTGAGGAACCACAGTCTTTATGTAAGCATCAATAATTAATTTACTTATGAAATGGTGCAATAAATGTTCCTTTAGGAAACCTAGCATATGTGAATGTAATCCAATTAAACTCAGAAAATCTTAATGTCAATGACTACTAGAACTTGCTGAAGTAAATAGTGCAAACAGTCTTTTTCAAAATGAACTAACACAAACTGAATTTCAGAGACCTATAAATTGACAACAACTGCGTTTTATGACAGCAGTAAGCTTTGGATGCCAAATCAGTGAGCAAATTTTTTTCTGAGTTAACTATCTTCACAAAAATGTCCAGGATGAAGGTGCAAAGCAATTTTATGACCAGGCTTTATGTGACAGTGACTCTAAATTAAAATTTTATGCCAATGATTATTTTACAGTTTGAACTTGTTTTCTCTTGATGTGTAAATAGGTGAAGGATAAAGGGTTAAGAAACCAGAACCTGAGGCCCTAGGCCTTTGAAGTCGATTGTCCAAACACAATTTATCTTCAAAAATTGATGGTGAATCAACCCAGAATTTGTTTTCTCCTCCACAGTGATTGAAATCAAGCACAAAATACTCCGAACAACATAATAAAGGAGCCCAAATGGGCTTGGGTTAAGGCCTTGAAAGCAGATCTGTGGGCTACTATGAGAGATAAAACAGTGAGGACTTCGGAGGAGGGCTGCTAGGAGGATTAGGACAACAAAAGGGAGAGATAGGGCTAGGATGAGAGCTTTAGGGATGGAGGGAGATGTGGAGGCCGAGAGGGAGACAATGTGAGAGAGAGGGGAAAAGATGGCAGGGCTTAGGCAAGGAAAAGGAGGATGGAACAGGCAGTAGGGAGGGGCTGAGCTGTGAGGGATCAGGGTTAAGGAAAGAGGCTTAATGCAGGAAGGAAAGCCTGGAAAGGAGCAGGAGGAGGGGACACAGGCAGGAGGGCTGCTGTGGCAGTGTTGAGGGGTTAGTAGAGGAGGTTTAACCAAGAAAAAATAAGGCAGGCCACAGCAAGGAAAGAGCTGGGCTGAAGGAGGGGCCTGCGGTAGGAGGATTGGTAGGCCACACCAAGGAAAGAGTTGGGCCGCAGGCAAGGAGAGGAAGAAGGTGCCTGCCGAGAGGGATAATGCTCACGACCAACATGCAAGGATAGGAAAACGCAGAGAAGAAGGAAGTTGGGCCGAGAGGGCTTGGGGCCTCTGGGCCTAAAAAATTTAAAATTTGACCTTAGAGTCTTGCCTTTAAATCGATCTTCATAATTTATCATCAAAACCCCATATCCGAATGCTTCAATGAAAGATCTAATTGTTGTTAACCTTGCAAACAAATTCTGAGCCTAGATCTTGCCCTCCAACGTCTAGATCTAGCTCAGATTTAAAGATCTCCTTGGCTGATTTCTCAGATCTATTCTTGCACAAGTGAAAAAAGAAAAACCCAAAACCCAATATATATAAAAATAGAGAAAATCGTAAATACCCAAGTGTTAAAATTCAAAATTATGTTACAAATTTTCAGATCTACACAAGTAAGTTACAAATCTATACAAATAATTTATAGATCTATCAGATTTGAGAAGTATGAGTCCAATTCCACTCCCAAATCTGTAGATCTAAGGCTCTTACTAGCCATATCTAGCTATTTAGCACAATTTTTTAGGAGACAAATAACTTTAAATGAGGTACTAGCCCAAAAAACCCTGCAAGAGAAGCTTTGTTAGATAAATCCTGTGGTTTGAATCAAGCAAGCTCTTCAGATCTTGTGCTTTAGGATTCCACTGGTCCAACCGAGGGCTTCCCCAAACGCCCAAATTTTTAAGTATGAATGATTTTTGCAAACACTAGATCAAATTGTCAGATTGATAGAGATATAAAATAACAATATAATCTTCAAGAATTAGAGATACCTACTAATTCAATCAAATTAAAATTGCTACTTTAGATCCAATAAACTAAGAAAGGTACCTGTGCAATAGATTATTCCACGAGAGCTATTAATCGACAATTTATAAATAATATTTAGTAGAACATTAAAAACAACATTACCATAAAATACTAGAGAGAAGCAGTGCTATCAATAAAACCCTAAAGACTGTGTTATTATTCCAGAAATATTACAAGAGAGCCTTGAGAGCTAGTACACAATCTAAAAGATCAGATGATTTGAATGACAAATGACCTCTAATTTATAGATTAATTCTCCAATGGCTAGTTGGTTTGATTTCCATCAAAATAATCTTAATCGTTGAAAAATATTTAACTATCTTTTAATCTCTTTCATTGAAATTTTTTTATTTTGAGGAAATTCGAATTTTTCATTTAATTGAATTTTAATCAACTCAAAATTAATTATTTTGAGTTGATTTCTTCAAAAAATTGACTTTGACTTAACTACCAAGGCCCAAGGATCCTAATTTATCTGGGACCCACGAATTTTACCTTTCGGAGAATTAATTTTTCCTAAGACAAAATTAATTAAATTTTTGGCTTAAGATTTTAATTTATTTTTGTCAGAAAATTTAATTAATTAACTTAGGAGGGGATTAATAACTTTCCCAACCCTCAAATATTTTAGCTATGGTGTCTAAATATGGGGGACCATGCACTAAAATATTTTTTACATCAAGATATTACATTTTAATACACATAGGTGGAAAACCCGTTCATTATAGACCCTCAATTATTTGCCCAATTCTGCGACTTAAATATGATATAGTAGACCAAGTCATTTGTAATAAAATAATTTAGCCAATTAACTAAAATTATTCCCAAATCACTTTACAGAAGACTCGACTAGAACACTAGGACTTACCTAAGATTTTGATAACAAAATCCACCCTAGCTTTGGGGTGAGGTTGGAGAGAAAAACTCTGCCGATCATCCGTGTTTAGAAACACACATGAATCAGTGAGACAAAAAACCTCCTAGGATAAAAATCATGACCAAAAAAGTAGGATTACCTAGGTTGTTACGTACATAGATGGTCTTACTAGGATCATTTACATTATAAACTTGCAGAATGGGTTCAAAACTTTTACAAAATAATCGTTGAAGATGATGATGAAATTTGGATGATCTCACTGTTCGATCATGATGGAATATTCTTGCGAACATGTATACTGCTATAGGGTAGTTGACACGGAGTGGTCAACAAGGTGTAAGTTTATAATATATAGATGTCACTTTAATGTTCTATGGATGTCATTCTATCTTGATTTATGTATAAATATGCATATTTTCATATAATATGCAACTATTTTGGCATTCTAAATGGTTTTTTTGGATATAAGATGCTTCTGGGATGCTTCGCTTCTGAGAATTTTTGGGGTTGACTTGCAATGTGTGAAAATTTAAATGGCTTATAAATGTTAGTCAACCAAGGAGTATCCATTGTGATGAATTCGGATTCAACAAATGAGTCTTTTAATGCAAGTAAAGTGTCAAAATATGCAATATGATTGAGTTCCCTAACTTTAGCTTCATGTTTCCTTCTTTGATAAAATAACTCATGTTTGGGAACAAAAAATTGTGTACCTTAGTTCGATGATCTTAAATTGTACCTCTTTGATGTAGTGGGTTTAGATGGACTTTATAGATGAGAACCAACAAGTTAATCGTTATACGATAATTTCATCAAGTTCAAATACAAATTTTAAGCCTACCAAGGTGATGTTGTGTACAAGTAGGTGTTGAAGACCTTCTCCCTGACAACAATGCCAAAAAATTTAAAAATGTTACCGATCAAATTAGCAACATTGCCAAGGTCCATGCAACTTGTAATTGACAGACACAAGATAAGGGCCCACTGTCACCTCGGCCCAAATACAAAAGCACAATTGTCCTGGGGATTTTGTTATAGTTTGTAACGACAAAAAGAAATCTTGGAGACCATGTTATAGGTTGTACAAGCTAGAATTGTTCCAATCAAAAGATGTTTTTTGTACATGTATTAATTTTTCTTGAATTTCAAAATTTAAGCTTCTTTTTTATATTAGGCTTGCATGTTCCTAGAGGTTGGTTGTGTGAAACTATATTTGTTATGTTATCACATGATCGATGTTGAAATTTGGTAGCATCAGGAGGTACTCTCACATGCCCTTGGTGTTGGGTATGTGAGAGGAAAACACTCATAGAAGTGATTGTATGAGTGTATGAGCTAAGTGATGGGGCTTTGTATGCATAACCCATGGTATTGCACCTTTGAAAAGTTAATTGAGAGGCCTGAGATCAATCACAAAGAGGAGAATAATGGATGTTTCTTCTTGATTGGGGTTCTGATTTGTTGAGGAAACCGCAAACTTGCAAAGGAGCAGCAAGGTACTCTTAAAGGATGTGAGTAAGTTGGTTCGTGGGGCAAATTTGATAAGACAGTCTTTAATGAGGTTGTTAGACTATTCGAAAGGCAAAGAAGGAAACGCTGCAAGGAGGAAAGGAGCTGTTAAAAGCATTAAAGGTAGTTTGTGCTCTGGGAAGGGTTGGACCGGTGGGAATCTACTATCCAAAGGTTGAAGTACAAGGCATTGAATGATAAAACCACAGTCAAGGGAAGAATGAATTGTGCACTAAGGAGAGCCAGTTGATTGATAAGGCATCCGTGTAGGGGCCGAGCCTATGGAGGGGCCAAATGGTGATTTTGGGTAGTCTGCAGGTTAAGAGGAAGGAATTTGTGCCCTAGTTTAGGGCCTCACCAGTGGTAAGAACAACCAATAGCAAGAAGGAAGGGCCAAGGATTGTTTGGTGGCTAGGACATCAAGCCATAGTAGAAGGGAAGGCCACGGGCCTATTGAGTGCTATACACAACCAGAAAAGGGTAGGTCGAGGGCCAGTGTAAGGGATTTAGAGCTTGTTGGAAGGTAGCCACATCAAGTTTAAGGTTGGATAAGGAGGGCCGCAAACTTGTAGGGTATATTATAGGTGGAGTGAGGGTTTGAGAGGGCTAGGAAAGCCCTAGGTTGACCGAAGCAAGGTACAAGAGGTATTGTTAGGCTATGGTGGCCATTCAAGGACAACAACTAAAAAGGAAGCATTTGGTAGGGCAATTGAAAGAACTCAACCTCAACCCAGGAAAACACAAGTGTGCTTGTTCTTATGTTTTGGTATTGTACAGGGATTGTAAAAGGCCACTTTCCCTAGTATGGGGGCCCTTGTATTTCTTGTTAAAGGAATAATAAGAAATCAATTTTGGGCATTAAATTTTGTATAATGTGCATTATCTAATTGATAGTGTATTTTTTGTTGTGCAAGTTGTTTTAAAGTTAGGTACTTCAGTGTGTTTATATGTTTTAGCTAAAACATAGACCAGCAAACCTAGGGTGCATGGAATTCTCACATGGTATCAGAGCACTTTGAAGAGCAATTGGCTAGATTTGTGCATAGGTGACAGTTCTAAGTGGGAGCTGAAGTGATTGTTTGTAGGTGGCAGTAAGCTTGAAGAGTTGTTGTAGATTTGACAGCTAAGTAAGAACCTAGCAGAGACAAAGAAGGTGGTTCCAGAGACTTAGAGGGAGTCAAGTTTGAAAGGGAGAGTCTGCAACCCCAGAAAAATATGTTTTCAAATGGAAGAAAAGAGTCTGCCAAAACTAACAAGAAGGTGTGATGGTCTAGCTTAATGGCCATGCAAGATAAAGAGAAGCAAGAGGCTTTTAGTAGCAAGTTACCTTCCAAGAAAGGTTGTTCTATTACAATATATTTTTCTTTAGTGACGGAAGAATAAGCTTATGATGAGCATTCGAGAGAAGATATGGAAGAGTACTGTGTTCCAATGTGGGAAATAGAGAGACATCTAGGGAATGGAAGTACCTCCCTCGCTAAGAGGGAGTGTTGAAATTTGGGAGCATCGGGACTCTCACATGCCCTTGGTGTTGGGTATGTGAGAAGAAAACACAAAAATGATTGTATGAGTGTATGAGCTAAGTGATGGGGTTTATACCCATAGACCCATGGTATTGCACCCATTGAAAGTGTATAAATTAGAAGCCAATGGAGAGTTTTGAGATCAATCACGAAGAGGAGAATAATGGATGTTTCTTCTTGATTGGGGTTTTGATTTACTGAGGAAACTGCAGACTTGAAAAGGAGAAACAAGGTACTCTAGAAGAATGTGATTAAATTGGTTCATGGGGAAAATATGTTAGGACAAACCTTGAAGGAGGCTGTTAGGCTGTTCTAAAGGTAAGAAAGGAAAGACTGCAAGGAGTAAAGGAGTCGCTGAGGGCATTAAAGGTAGTCTGTGCCCTAGGGAAGGTCGGACTTGTGGGAATCTACCATCCAAAGATTGAAGGATAAGTCGTTTAAGGTTAGAGGAAACTAGCCGCTGGTTTGAGGGACAAAACCATAATCAAGGGAAAAAGGAACTGTGCCCTAAGGAGGGTCGGTTGACTAATAAGGCATTTGTGTAGGAGCCGAGCCTGTGGAGGGGTCGACTGGTGTTTTTGGGTAGTCCACAGTTCAAGAGGAAATAATTTGTCCCCTAGTTTAGGGCCTAACACATGGCAAAAACAACCTACAACAAGAAGGAAGGGCCAAGGGTTGTTGTTTGGAGGCATGGGCATCAGGATGTAGGCCTGTTGAGTACTATCTGCAGTGAGAAAAAGGTACATTGAGGGCCTGCGTAAGGGATTTAAGGCTTGTTGGAAGGTATATGCATCAAGTGTAAGGTTGGATAAGGAGGGCCACAGATCTGTAGGGCAGATCACAAATGGATTGTGGGTTTGATAAGGCTAGGAAAGCCCTAAGTTGACCGCAACAAGGAAGTTGAGGTACACTTCCTTAGTGCTTGAATTGAATATTGTGCACTGTAATCTGTTGTGGTCTCAAAGAGACATCTTCTAGAAGATCCCAGACTTTAAAGTTTACACATCTCGGTCATCTCTTTGTTAAGGGCACTAAGACTTTTATTCCGTATCCTGTATTGTATGTGAAGGAAGTTGCTTGCATATCTGAGCTAGATATCTTTCTTCGGTCACCTTATCATTTAAAAGAGTACGCTGGGGATTGCACTCCTAGGAGAAAAATAATGATTGAATTGGAACCACAGAAGTATTTGTTTTGTTGAAGCTGAAGTCCAATAATTTCTTGAGGCCAAAAAATGTGCCTCAACCTTAGCAAAGTAAAACCTATTGAAATTTGATTCCCAAACCCAATTTGAAA
This sequence comes from Pinus taeda, assembly GCA_000404065.3. Lineage (NCBI taxonomy): Eukaryota > Viridiplantae > Streptophyta > Pinopsida > Pinales > Pinaceae > Pinus > Pinus taeda. The sequence goes on from APFE031070385.1 coordinate 33,596, forward strand.
GATGTTTTCATAACTTGCCAGCACATAGCACCTCCTTGCCCCACATTTTCTGGGTTGCCTTCTGATGTCCCATAAAAGATCACATCAAAGAATAACAAGGGAATGTCAGGATTCTAGTTTGGATGTGCTGGAGCTGACATGGCGTTTTTCCCCTTTGGTCTTGTCTTGCAAGCATGACTCCATCAGCCACTTTTGATGTAAATCTTTTGCTATTTCACTTCTTTCCCAAAATATGTGCTTATCTGTGTTGCACGGGTACCCGCACCCGGGGGTGGGGTTCTCGAACCCGTCCCAGGTTCCCGCACCCAAGTACCGGATTCGGGTACGGGTTCTTCCCAGACGAACCCAGAAGAACCGGGTTCTTCAAAAAAAAATTTGGGTTCTTTTCCTTTGTTGGGTTCTTGGGTTCTTCGGGTTCTTCGGGTTGGGTTCTTTGGGTTTTTCGGGTTCTTTGGGTTCTTCATAAAAAAAACTATATTAAAAATTTAATTTTCAAATAATTTTTTTTATTGAAATTTAAAAAATAACTTATAACAAAGGTAAAAAACTTAAAAAACCCTAAATCTTTAAGATTTTAACTCTTTATGAACGCACACAAGCAAATATCTGATACGTGATTACTGATTTCATTTAACTTTTAAGTTTTTTCCATTTGGTTGAGGCTTGAGCCGTCCCCGTTTACCATTTCCGGCGGTAGTGGGCAGCTTCAGCAATAGTGGGCAGTGGGCAGCTTCAGCAGCAGTGCGCAGCGTCAGCAGCAGTGGACAGAGCAGCTTCAACGGCAGTGGTATTTACAAGTCTTCGTTTTCAATTTTATTATTCCATGAAAAAGTTTCACAAGACCCGCGTGTGAAAAATATAGGTGCATTATATTACACATTTGAACAGTGAACACCCACAGGGGCTCAAATACATTAAGCAAAATTGCCGGAATGAATGTCACAATTTCTTGCTGTTTCGGACTGTCTGCAACATGAGCCACAACTATCAATCCACTTTTATACACTCAATTTGCCTCCTACAGCTGCGGCATAGTCCCTCCTCCTTGTTGTCAAACGCTGAGCTGTAGGGCTTGATTCATGCCACTGTTTACACAAAACAGCGCACTGTTCACTAAGGAACAGACCTCGGCCTCCCTATGCAGACTCCTGTACCCAACCGAAGCCCTAAACAGAGATGACAATGCCACAAAATTACCTCTACTCAGCCCAGACTTGTTAAATTTTATTTTTTTATACTATATACTATAATATGAGAAGTATACGTTTCAGTTCTTTTAACCTGAAATAGTTGCAATTAGATTAATAAAGCGCAGAAAATCTTCATTTTTTGCATTAATGAATGGCATTACATAAATGCATTCATACACTGAATATAGCTCTGTGCTATTCTTTACAATATAAACCGTTCAGTGAGAATGTATTTCAAATTTTCAACTCAATCATCTACACAACATTCAAGCCAGTTCATTATCTACCCTCTAACAATGGTGTTGCTTGCCCTTGCAATGTAATTTCACCATGGATCAACAAAATCCAATTAAATGGTTCAGAATTTGTTCAGGAAAAACAGTTCATAGTATATATATTTTAATTTTTGAAAAATTGAATCATTACATTTGTCATTAACATATAAATTCTGTGGTTTTTTTTAGGCTTGTGGCTACATTAAAGTATAAATTTCCTAGTTCATGTTTGAAGATGCTTTAAGGCAAATTTTGAATGTAGTATGACAATGGACATATATCATGATTCATGTTAATATGTAAACAATGAACAGTTTTTTCAATTTTTGGTGATAAATTTTGAAATTTCAATGTCAATGTTGAATGTTCAATGATGTGCATGTTTAAATGATAATCATTAAAGTTTTCCTGTTTAAAGTTGAAAAAATATACAAATTCAAATTTCATATATATTATT
>APFE031070399.1:5269-67780 GCA_000404065.3 Pinus taeda
ATGTTGTTCTTAAGGGGGGATGTTAGGATATTCCGACACATAGGAATAGTTAAGTATAACTTGGTCTAGTATAGAGTTAGGTAAAGTGTGTTTCTTTACTATGTACATTTGTCACTTACAATCCGACGGTCACGATATGTAGTGATCCGACGGTTCATCTCTCCTCGGTATTACCGACACTTGATCCGTGGCTTGACACCCGATTGGTCCATGAATTCTATTTAAAGCGCATGGAGGGTCATTTGTAGGTTCACCGTGCATGAGAGAAGCTTATGTAAATTTTCATTCTTTTATTAATAAATTGCCTGTAGTAGCCACGTTGGCGCAGGCCGTGGACTGTTTCCCTCTCTGAGGGTTTTAACCACGTCAAAATACTGGTGTATTGATCTGTGATCTGTTTGTGAGCGGTGTCCTTTTGGTGTTCTGTCTGAGGAACTTACCTTGTAAATTCCTACGTGTGGTTCATTTAGAAACACACAAAGAGATTGAGGAAATCGATTTTCTAAGGTGAGAAGTTCTCAGGAGGAAAATCGATTGAGGAGATCTTGCAGCAGAGGGGCAGTGAGATTCTGGGAGGAGGACTTTCTGGAGAATACAAGGCAGAGAAAGGACAGAAGACGTCCAAAGGAGGGTTGACGTTGGCCTACGCAGAGGCAGCGTAGTCAATAAGGGGAAGCCAAATTTCTGCAAAGGGAATTCGAAGTTCAGGTGCGGGAAGCCAGGGTGTGAGATTGGAGGCAAGAAAGTCAAATTCTCTGCCTGCAGAAGATCCGGAGTAGAGAGACAGCATAATACCCAGGTGGAGTGACGCAAAAGCTGCCCAAGGGGACGCAGTTTGACACAGAAGCCATCAGAGGGTGACGCAGAGCCTTTCAGAGTGGAGGATCAGTCACTGATTCTCCAGTTACATGGTGAGATGTCTTTTGTCTAGTATTTTCTCTGTAAAAGTTTGCTAGTTGAGCATCTTAGATTTGTATTTAGAATTTTCTCCTACATAATAATAAACCTCAGAGCTGCTGCACCAGTTTTCCCACATTGGGTTTTTCCGGGGACAATTTTGTCCAAAAACAACTGTGTCCTATGTATCTTGTTCTTTGCTCAGTTTTCCTTGTTTCATGCAATTCAAATTTAAGTAGTGTAGACTGCAGAAGTAATTTGCTTCAGTATTCAGAAGAATAACTTGATGAATGTAATTAAAATCAAGTAGGTGAAGTAGATTCAGATTTGCTGCAGTGAGGGTTCCTTGAGGATTATGAATTTTCACAATATGGTGGGCTTGAGATGCAAAATTTTGGGCCAGTCTGAACATGATATTGTGAGGATTTCGGGCAGACTTTTGCGTGTTTCCTTGGGAGGAAATACCTGCTACAGGAGGGTCATCTCCAGCTGAGAAGACATAAGTTAAAGAGCTGAAGCAGTGACTGTTCCTTGATATAAATTCCCAGTGTCCTGAGAGCTGATAGGAGGACGTGTTCTTTGCTGGATGGAGAAGACTGACAAGAAAATATCAGTCACAAATTTTCAGTGCTAAAGAAACCTCTGCAATGCAGCTTCAAGTATAGAGATAGGTTAAATCTCTTGTGCTTTAAGCTGTAAGAACGTTTCTAGAAGAATCTAGATAAAATTCATTCTCCAGAATTGGTTTTCCCCAAGAGGCAGTGGGGTTTCTCCAGGTTCAAGTTTGACCAAAATTAATTGTGTTGCTGTGTGTATTTTTCAGTGGTGTTTGCTTATTTAATATTTATATCAGTTCGAAGTTAAATGTTGTAGAGGTAGCCTATAGGTTTCAAGTTAAATGCATGTTAATTTATGTATCAGTCATATGTTTAAGATGGACTGTGGGTATTAAAATTAATATTGAGCAAAAAAAGCTTGAAATCTGTGTAAGCTGGCAGTGAACCTAATTTTTCTACAATTTACAGAAGACAAAAGTAAAAATGGAGGGGTACATACAATGATAAACAGGTTCTGTTCCTTAATTAGAAATTTACTAAACCGGTAATAAATCAGAATATGCTGGAACATCTGTTTTGTTAGCATCTTTAATGAGAAGAAACCCTTTAGCCAACAATTATACACATACCTCTTCCCTCTAGTTACAACAGGAGGACTGAACTGATCTAACTTTATTACTAAAAACGTACTTGTACTTTAACTTCCAGTTAGTAAACAACACAGAAACTCTTAGGCAATTCCAAATGTCTGTGAAGGCAGAGAGCACTAGACACTTCGGGTCACGAAAGATTGTTGCTCTCCAATTAACTTTCCCTGAAATAAAGCTGAGTGCTTATCCTGTATCTGTTGGCAAAGGTCCTTGGCTAGACAGCAGTCCCAAAATATAATTATTCATTGTCTCTGGTTTACCAGTACCACAGACTAGACAAAGTCCATGTGGCAACTTACTCTTAGACAAATGGGCCTTGGATGGCAACCCATAATGAATAACTTGCCATACAATGTCACAAAGCTCAGGGCAAATATAGGGCAAAGTGCAAAAGCTCTGGGGTGCTGAAGATGCCAAATGACGCTCTATGAATTTCTTGGGACCCATGGCTCTCAACGCAACACCTCTGGGTGTCATTATGATCCTTTGGTGGACATGACCCCAGCTAAGTTGCCCAACCCATAATGAAATCACCAGCCAATCACACAATATCTAGTGCTACAACTTATGACATCAGGTACATTTAATCATTTTTGCATCTAAGTGGACCAAGCATGCAAGTAATGGGCAATATGACATATCATACAAGGTTCTTCTTCCAAAATTGTGGTCTTAGTCACATAATAGCATTACCTCCCGAGGTAGGAGTGGCTAATAGATGACCCTATTAAGCGTTTACGATCCCTAAAGGGAAGTGACATGCCCTCTGTCCTCCCTTCAATACGTGCCATGTTAATAACGATGGAATAGAGGAGGAAAAGGAGCCTCAAGGCCAAATGCCATGGTCAAAGGGGTAGAGTGATGATGAATTCTACATTTTGTGCATACAATGTGAGGAGGGAGCAATCATGGATGCACGAGTTACCCCAACCTTTGTTTTTCCACCCCTCTTATTGCCTTTTGTTTTTTTCTTTATATTACTACTCTAAGCTCTAGGAAATGAGAGCATGCTTTGAATGATGTGTAGCAGTGGTTAACCCCTTCATCGTGGGGTAGTCCATCGCCCACTAGGAGTTGGGAGATGCAAGGGTTCCTTTTTATGATGTGAGAAGACAACATTGGCCCCATGAACTGGGTGATGGCCATAGTGATAAGGGGTAGAGCTTATGCTTGGCTTTTGCCCACGTGTTAATATTAATGTCCTAACCATCTTTTGCATTTTATAATTTTCTTTATTTTGTTTCTTGCTTGTGGCCATGATATGCTTTTTCTTTCTCTTTTAGCTGCATCAACCTGCTGGGGCAACACTTCCAGGCCCGACTCAAATATGTGGAAAACGAGAGGGGGTGTGCTAATCCCAGTGGACCCATGGTCAAGTGGACTCGGAGAAAGGAGGTGGAATAAGGGACCGTAATGTACAAAGGGAAGTGATAAGTATGAAAATAGATAGATGGAACACACTATCTCAATCATGGATTCCTAAGTAGTGTCCCTTCCTAAAGCAATAGGCCATTAGAGGTAGTTGCGTTGGACTAGGATAGAAAATTAACCCCCCCATTTAAGGTGAAGGAACAAGATTACAACCGAGATCCTCCCACCCTATAATTCATGCCAAATGCCTTAATACAAGCAAGCATAAGCACCCGAATGCAAAATGAATAAAGTACCTTTTGACCAGAAGCCCACCTTCCAACATGTGATCCTGACAAATGGGTCAGGGGACATATGACTGATGCAGGTGGTGGAGATATGAATGGCATGTCAGAATGGCTACAAGGTGGCTCTTGGGGTTGCCGACTAGATGAGATAAATAGGAGACAGATTTCTTCTAGGGGTCATCAACTTTTGGTTGGTAACAGATAACATCATCAAAAGGTCTAAATCTATGAAGGATCTCTCTAAGTAGGTTATCAAACCTTTGAGTGAATTCCTTTACGTTTTCTTTCTGTCTTTGTGGCTGCAAGGAATCTCCCAAGGAGAAGATCTCCATCTAATGTTGAAGCCCACCTCTTCTTAAATGCATTATGAAAGGTATCCCAATTAGGAATGCTAACTTGGGGAGATCTAAGATACTAATCTCTAGCATTCCCATCAAATGTGAGGGCAAATAACATCATGACAATATCTTCTTCCATTATAAACCTATCACTCACTGCCTAATAGAAATCATGTATGTGCTTTTCAACAATGATGGCATTGGTGCCATTGAATCTAGGAATCCACTCGTGATATTCATCAGGTAAACGATGAGGATCATTAGGTTGGCCACTCAAATCCAAAGGCTTGAAGGCAGGAATAATCCATAGTCTATCCATTGTGATGGCAATGGTATTATCACCAAAGAGATTCCTAGCCAATGGGGTGTCGGGAGTATGAGCCTCAAGAATCTTCTTTGTAGTCCTATTTCTTGAAGCTTTTGTTCTGTTAGAAGGATTCCTATGGGATTTGATTGGGTTCAATTTAGGAGTCATTAGAGGTGGATTTATCTTGTTATATGAGATATTCTCTTCAAAAGAGTGACTCTGAATCTTTAGATTACAGAGAGGTTGACTCAAATCCTCCTTGGCAACGACGCCAAAGATGTTTCCTTAAAATCTAGCAGGTCTTGTAGGGGGTTACCCTACAAGGCAAGCACTAGACCAAGTAACAGCAATGAGGTGTGTGGCTTGTTTCTGCCTGAATCCACACTTGGGATTATCGTGGAGAAAATATTTGTCTCCACTTGGTGTGGCCTTGGGGGCAAGTCTCGAGTTGAGTTTCTATCACTCAAATCTCAACTCCTCCGTCTAGGCTAACTACTAGTGAAGCTAAGGGCGTTGGACCCTACAAAACTTACTAAGGCTCAACTATTCTAAAGCTAAATAAGTTAAGTGCTAGGAGTTAGAAATAAATGATCAAAGATACATCCAAATGAAATCAATATATAAATTGCAACAAATGAATTCAAAACATCATACTAACAATAACCATCCACAAGTTAAGATATTGCAATAATAGACAAGATGGATTAAAGTAGACCAATGCCAAATATGAAGGTACTTGCAAAAGCAAATATTCCAAGTGAAAAGATAACTTCGAAAGTAATGTTTGGAAATAAATACTTCAAAGATAAATACCCAAAGTAATGCTTGGAAGCAAGCACTATACTAAGTGACAACAATGAGGTGTGGCTTGTTGCCACCTGAATCCATGTATGGGATTATCGTGGAGAAAATCTTTAACTCCACTTAGTGTGGCGTTAGGGGCAAGTCTCAAGTTGAGTTGCTATCCCTCAAATCTCAACTCCTCCGTCTAGGCTAACTCCTAGCGAAGCCAAGGGTGGTGGACCCTACAAAAATAACTAAGGCTCAACTATTCTAAAGGTAAATATGTTAAGTGTTAAGAGTTAGAGATAAATGATCAAAGATACATCCAAATGAAATCAATATATAAATTGCAGCAAATGAATTCAAAACATCATAATAACAATAACCATCCACAAGTTAAGATATGGAAATAATAGACAAGTGGATCAAGGTAGACTAGTGCCAGATATTAAGGTACTTGCAAAAGTAAATATTCCAAGTGAAAAAATAACTTTGAAAGTAATGCTTGGAACTAGATGCTTTGTTAAACAAAATGTATTTACTAGAAGAACAATTGCTTCAAAAAGATAGATAAACTCTATGAACTTAGGAAGCAAAATGAAATGAAACTCCAATTGTTTTTTTTCTCAATTGGTCTACTCCTATTATTATACAAAAATTGTTACAGCGAGGCAAGCCTCGAAGATTCTTACCATGAGGTTGGCATTTGACAGAGTAATTCTTGTCATCCTGACTATGGAGCCAGCGATAGACTTACATCAGAGTGTTTGACTTTCAGGAACATTAACCATTCCAAAAAAACTCCAAAATTAATCATGCAACGATCCATTACGAAGTTAAACTTTGCGGACTCCAGCATAAACAGAACTATAACAGACTCCAACATAAACATAACAATAACATACTCCATCAAGTAGAGTTGACAGAGACCTGAAACAGGCACTGAAACAATAGATTGAAAGGGAGGCGAACTCCTTCTTCGGCTGCAGAACAAAAACTGAGGCGTTGGCTGGTTCATTCGTCGACTGAGGTAGACGGCTGTTCCTCAACTATCTTGCACCCAAATTGCTTTGAGTCACTTGAGTCTGACGGATGGACCACTTCTCTTGCCGACGCTCTTGGACCTGCATCGGCTTCAGGATTACAGCGGATAGACCCCTGTGACTTGGCGCTGGTCGACATTAGGATTGGCTCGCCTCTGCTCTGCCGGAGCCCCAAGATGAGCCGCATTCTCACATTTTTCAATCGTGACCGATACTATGAAGGAGGAGTTCGCCAGGGAGCACGAAATGCGGAAACGGGCAGTGGGATGTGCACTATGCTCACAGACTTCATTCCTAGCACGCCCTCTACCTCTGCCCCTGCTACTTCTGGTAACCGGGTAATTAGCGCGACCAAAATCCAGCGCGTTCGAGGATGGGTCCGAGGTGGTGGAGGAGTGATGATGGGTGGCACGACCTCGGGAGCCGCCTTGCCTGCTCACCAGTCTGAGTCTTTCGTGCGACATAGTGATGAACTAGGAAGTGACACAGAGGGGCGACTGCTTAGAGGGGTGGATACACAGAGGGGCGAATGCACAGAGGGGTGAGGAACGGGTGCGCAGAAAGAGGCGGAAACAGAGATGAATGCACAGAGGGAGGTGACTGAAAAATGGATGCGCAGAGAGAGGCGGAAACAGAGACCAAATGACGCTGTGAACCTCTGGAGCCAGAGTCGAGCGGAAGAGACAAGATAGCAGAGATAGGCTAACTAAGAAGCTCAGAGAGTCGCCTAGAGCAGCAACCTTTACGGAGCTGAGGGCCTGGAGCGGAACCGCGGGAGTGACAAACAACCGGACCGCCATCGCGCTATGAACCGGGAGCCGGAGGGGTGTCGTAAATGCTTCATTTAATGGAGGTGTGTGAGGCTAGCTCGCCTTCCCATAGCCATAACAAATGGCGCAACTGGGCTGCCACCTGCCTAGTCGACGCGCCGCCATCGTACCTTGTCTCATGTCAAACACTCGCAGCCGCGAGAAATGAAACTCCAATTGTTAATTTTGCAAGATGAATGTATTGAAATATAATCTTGGTTTATTTTAAATCATATTAGATTGCAAATTGAACAAGTTTTAATTGAACTTCTTCCCAGACCTTATCCTCGCTGTAGCCCCGATTTCAGAATTGTTGGAAAATATGGAGACTTGATGATTATTATTTGCTTGATAATTAGTTGTTATGTTAGATGCTCTTCTATTACATCTTTGATTATGTTCATCAAGCAATTATCAAAAACAAGAAGATCACAAAGAGACAAAGTACACAAGATATAGGCTCCAAGCCAGGGCAAAACCCCTCCAAGGGGAAAACCCGAAAAATGCTTCTCATATTCTTTAGAATCCGCTTACAAAAGAGACTTCCAAGACCCAAAGACCCAAGCCAATAAACCCTCCAACACCTAAGTCAGCGCCCAACAAAATCTGCTTTCAAACAACTTCCAGAACTTTGATACTACAACCTAGCTACTGCAACTTTGGCCCCAACAATGGAATTTCAGCCCCCAACAATTGCCCCAAAATTTTGACTTCTTGTAGCTGGCAACTATACAAACCCTAGCGAGATAGAGAGAGAGAGATGATCCTTGACAAACTTCTTCTTCTGCTCCTCTTCTTTGTCCTCCAGCTACTCTTCTTCCTCTTTGCTATTGCACATCGAACTAGATTGTGTTGTGTGTCCAAATGAGGTCGAGCTCCCTTCTATTTATAGCCTTTCTTGAGTGTCGAATAACCCTCCCTTAGGCCAACTTGCCCTTGCTCTTGGGTTTATCCCTGGGTTTTACATGATAAAATAAATAGTTTTCTCCATTACAACGAGTCCAAATGGGACTATGACACGTGACCAATATTATTCTTTATCTTAGAAAGACATAGAAAGACCTAAATGACCTAAAAGTATGAAGAACATGCTTCTGACTCAAACTTGAGTATGAAATCCATACTCAAAAATAAAATATAGTTTCTTTTTCTTTCTTTATAAAGTATATACAATGTCATGATTAAAATTACATCATAATGAAGTCTGAACCTCATTACAATTTTCAACGCTCCCTCTTAACTAGGGAGGTATTCATAGCACAAGGAATGTCAATCTTGAAGCATTCTCATAAGAAGAGTCAGATTGATAAGCATCTTTATATCATAACCAACATTGTCCCCAAAGGGCTTAACTGGACAAGCACATCTTTAATTACGAGCATTATGCTGGGAGGCTTTACGTGTGCTGCCACACTACCTCTCAAGGTACATAGCCCATCCAAACACGAAGGACAAAGGAAAAGCAGTAGTAGAAGAGGAGGACATGGTGGAACCTAAGAGTAGGGAAGAGATGGCTTTCGATAGCCTCCTAAGGGCTTTGAATGACTTAGCCAAGGGCTAGAAAGAGATGTTGGAGGAGATAAAGTTGCAGAATGGAGAGAGGACCACTCTTAGAGGGTTTTTATTTAGGGAAACTTCTAGAGCCTCCCAGCCATTCGATCATCCCTCACCAGTAGCACAACACCCATCGGCTAGTGGGCCAACTTGAGCCACACTGCCCTCTTTTGTACCTGTGGCACATATCGAACCAGCAAGGGGTGAAGACCTCACACAGATGGGAGATCGTTTCAGAGACTGGAAATCTATGGATGCAGACATTAGGGAAGCACTCTCGTTTAGAGATTTCTACAAGCTCAAGAAGAATGAGAAGAGCAAGGGCTGTGGAGGTGAGGGTAAACAGAGCTATGAGTTGTAAAGAACCATAGGGAGGATGTACTTCCTCACATTCGATGGAATTGCCAAGTGCATTGCTAGGGCTTGGGTTGAGAAGATGGACACCTACTTCCAGCTCAACCAGATGAAAAAATAGGAAGCCATCAAGATGGCCACGCTGCACATGGAGGGGGAAGCCCATCACTGGTGATTTCATGGCTTGGCCACCCTGGGGCATGCCAATGTGGCTTCTCATGAGGATTTCACCATGAGGGTGGTGGAATGATTTGACCAGAGAGATCTGAAGGCCCATTTCAGGGAGATGACCCAATTGTGCCAGGCAGGCAACCCAAAGCAGTATATTTCAGAGTTTTTGCGAGTGCCAGTGATGGTTCTATTAAAAATTTCTGTTTTTCCCACCCCGGTTTTCAGTTTCTCCTTATTTCTCCCATGTAGTTAAATGCCCTTTCCCATAACCATACATTCAACAATGCTGAAAAAATAAATTTGCTGAAAACACAAATTCTGGAAAATTTATAGAATGCTGGAAATTGCAGAAATAAAAATCAACAATAATAAAAAGCCATTAAAACACATTAAAACACTGATATTTTTGGTCAACGTGACCTTGGAAAAACCGCCTACAACTCTTGGGGAAAACCAGTTTGAGAGCTCTTCTTTATTTCGGAAAAAAGCCTTTTTACAGCCAGAAAATTTTAGCAAAAATTACAGCAAATAATTTTTCCAGCAAGCAAACTTATCTGTTTTCAGCGCAACAGACCACCTGGAAACTTTGCTGTACACGCGGCACGGACCGTACGGATGTACGGACTGTACAGACATACGGATGTACGGACCGTACAGACTGTACGGACGGCTGTACGGACTATACGGACATACCTCGACTTTTGTGCCGAAAATCAGTTCCTCGATATTCATGCCCAAAAATCAGTTTTTCTCAGTTTTCAGCAAAAAATCAGCTTTTTCTGCTTGTTCTTGCTGCTGTTCTACTTGTCTTTCTGCTGTTTTGATTTTGCTGAAGAGCTGCCTGGTATGTGTGCCAAACTGCTGCCTCTTTCTCCTTCTTGTCCAGAAATCTCCCTTGCTCTCTTGCTCTCCTTCTCCCAATCTGCTCATGAAAGAATAATATGATCTTTTCCTCCTTTTCCTCCTTTAACCCAACACTAAATGACTTTTGGGTGATCCCTAAATCCAATGGCTGAGATAGATTTAGATCAATGGCTGAGATTAAATGCACATTTAAATCTCACTTTCTATTTTTTAATTCACCCACTTTAATAAAGACCCACTTAGTCATTTATTTCCAAAGTCACTTTTCCTTTCTAATTTTTCATTGACTTTATAAAAGTCACTTTAAAATTAGACTTAGTAACTTTATCACTTAAAGTCACTTTTAAATTAGATTTTAACTTTATAAAAATTATAAAGTCACTTTAGGAGAAAAATTAAAATCTTTTGGACACTTTTCCCTAGGCCAAAGATCAAAGCCTAAGGGAACCACCTGTCCTCCGGTACCAAATTTCAACAGGTTCTGGATCTATTAGAGGCTCGGAGGGTGTACACCTTCATTGAGAGAATACTAGAGCCCCTGCGTGGGCTAGTGAAGTCACGCAGGCCCTCCACGCTACAGGAGGCAGTTTTGTGCACTAGAGATCTAAAGGGGGTCATCCCCAAGACTAGAGTGCCTTTCCCTACACAAACCCCTTTTCCACAGAAGGGGCATGACACTAGACCTCCACCTCAGAGAACCACCCAGGGGTGGGGGCAGCTAGATGATGAGACACGGAAGGACCTCAGGAGGAGGAAGTTGTGCTTCACTTGCAAGGAGCCCTGGGCAACATGCCATCGGTGCATTGCTGGCAAAGCACATTATATTGAGGTCCTTTCAGACAGTGACCAAGAGGACGAGTTGGAGCAGGAGTGTGGTGTTGGAGATGGTGAGAGTCTAGCAGTTAGGGGGCCACCACTACCATCTCCATAGGGAGGGGCATCCTTTGCCCCATCCGGGGGAGTCCTTGTTTCTTTATACAGGGATTTTTAGTCCTAGTACCAGGTGACCGTACCATGCAGTGCACTCGGTATGTGCCTGCCTTGACAGTAGTTATGGGAACTACTCGATGACGAACCACTTATTTGTGGTCGATGTGCTAGACACCAACATAGTGATGGGTTTCTTGTTAGCTCTGCTACATACTCCAGCATTTGAGTGTCAAAGACAACTTGGCCATGTTGTTTATGCTAAAAAAGGATGTGCATCAGTTGTTCTTCTCCTACACCTTCACTTCGTTCACACTCTCATAAACCCTGCTGCCTCCATTTTACCTCTAAAATACTGTGTAAGTACATGTTCTTTCGGCCCCCGAGCACTAAGTTTGAGCCATCATGTAATTGTGATCACATGACCGTGTGCTTTTCACCTGCCTTTTCCGTGTCACATGTGCAATTAAACCCCACCGTTGATCGTATTCGCCGCAATCCAACGGTCCCTGCCGCAAATAGCTTGCCCGTCTCTTCCGTACTGTCCGATCTACTCTGCCGCGATTGGATGGCATTTGCACCTTCCTCGCCCATAAGCTGCCCACGCGTTAGCTCGCGGGGAAAGCGGTTTCTGCCTTGTCCCATCTGCCAAGCGTTGCCCTCCTGACGGGATCGCTTGCCTTTGTACGATTATCGCCGTAGGCTCCAAAGCGGTGCGAGCATTACCGCTTACCGCTTAACCCCGCTCTTCTCGTCCAGTAGACCCCTTGCATCTTCCGCACCCCGTGACCGTTGGATCTATTTGTTCGAGATCCAACGGCCTATGATCGTCTTGCACCTTACCATCCCGATAGCCCATATCGTGCTGTATCTACCATCCATCTATGCAATCCAACGGTCAGCCTCGTTCCTCCATTTAGTTCGTTTACCCGCCATGAAGTCCATGTACCTTCATTTCTCCGTGCATCCGAAGGACAAAGGTGGCCAATGTTTAGTACTCCGAGTAGTTACTCCTCAACAACTGCATTCAAGAGTAGTATGGCCGACGAATGAGAAGGACAAGCCTCGAGTAGTTAAACGCATTCATCAGTTATGAAATTTCTTCCATACGACACTTCCCCTGCTCGAGAAGTACAACAGAATATCAGAAAAGATCAATTTTGTTCACTAAAGCAGCAGACTGCACCAGAGACTCCATCAGTCAATTAAAGCGGTTGGTGGTCACTTATGACCCCTCCACGCCTGGTAGCAGATCATTTTTGTAAACAAACTCTATATATACCCCGAACACATATGTGATGAGGGTTGATGGTTGTTGTTTTGATGTAAGGTTCAACTTCTGGACATTGTAACTACTTTGATACTTGCAGCGTCTGGTCTTCATTTTCAGCTAATACAAGCTTCTTTGCTGTTAGTTGCTCACTTTCCATTTCTACTCTGTTCTAGGCTGTGCCTGTTATGCATTTGTTCATGTGCTCTTGATATTTAGCATTCGAGGGGCTGTCATCCCACCTCTGTGTTGAAGTCTAGTATGTATCATTGGATGTGTTATGCAGGTTTCTGTTTACTTAGTGCTAGAGAGCTGTCATCCTGTCTATGCATTAGGAAATAGATTTGCAGACCTCTTTACTGGTTGCAGCCGGCCGTCACAGCGTCCTATGCATTTGCTGGTGTGGTCAATATTCTCCGTATTCACCCAATCCTCAAACTGTGAGTAAATGGTGGTCTAAAGCCTTGTAGTCTGGGGGTGTTCACCCATGTCTGGACTTAAGCATAGTAGAAGTGGTTATCTGGCTTGAACAAGCATCATTCCTACCATTCATCCATTTCCAACATTTTGTTGAGTTTTGTAATGTTCTCAAGCATCTCTGAGATACAACCTAGGAGAGTTTCTTGGGGTGATAACATTAATTGGCGCCGTTTCCGGGGAGAGGAGATTGAAGCTCAACTTCCCTGGGAGACGACACAGTTCCAGATTTTGATGATAGACAAAGTCTGGACACATTTCTGGTTGTAACCATCTATCTAGCGTCTCTACCGGAGAACCAACCTGGCGGTGACTCCACGTTCCAGTTTTGGCTCAGTTTGTGAGGCATACTCGGAGAAATCCTCAGAAATCACCAGTTGACTCAGTGCCTGACCTTGAGAAGATCGTTAAGCAGAAGAAAACATCACAGAAAGGAGCATCAGGATCAGGTAAGCCTAAGAAACCTTATGTATCTCTGCAAGAGACAGTTATAGTTGAGAATGTATCATTTGAAGATATAGAGCCTAGTATTGCTAGTGAGAAAATTCCTTTAGATATTCATACAACTCATTGTTCATTTAGTTCCCCTTTGGATCTGAGTCCAAAGAAAGCTTCCCATACAGTGCATCATATTCCCTTGTCTTTGTCATCTATTTCATTGTTCCCTACCATTCAATCTGCCAGTATCCTTCCACCTACCCGAGTCATGGCAGGCCAGTAAGCACCCACAAAGATGGAAAGAATCATAGCTGCTAGGTATGGACCCCTAGTTTTGCCTGTTCCTTTGAATGCCATGTCTGCAGGAGAATACCAAAACTACATGCCTAAGTTTACTGGTACAGATGGGGTAACAACCGAAGAGCACCTTGAGTCTTTTTATAGTTATGCTGATAACCTGGATATTAGTGAAAATGATGTGTGGATGAGAGTCTTTGTCCAGAGCCTTGATGGAGAGACAAGAAAGTGGTTTAGAGAATTGACCCCTAGGTCTATTGCTGATATTGAAGCCTTAGATGATGTATTTTTGAAGCACTAGGGAGATAAAAAGGACTTGCTATATTACCATACTGAGTTTCGTAACCTGAAGAGGGAGAATGGGGAATCATTGCCTAATTTTAATAAAAGATTCAATCGTATGTATAGTAAGATACCAGTTGAAGTAAAGCCAACCCCCACCTCTGCCAAACTCACCTATGCTAATGCTTTTGACTCTGATTTCTGCTTATTATTGAGAGAAAGATGTGCCACTTTGGCTGACATGCAAGATGTAGCCCTAGAAGTAGAATCTAATATCATGGTTGCAGAAAAGCTTAAAAGTCACACTGACAGAAGGAGGCAGAGAGGTGAGGCTTCTTCTTCCTCTGTTTCATCTTCAGAGCCTAAATTAGACAAAATGACTAGAATGATAGAGTCATTGGCTGCTGAGATATCTAAGCTGAAGATTGAGCAGAACTCAAGAAAGACAAGGCAACATAACACATTTGCTCCAAGAAACTCAAACCCATTCAGAAGAGCAAATGAACGGTTACAAATAATTCATAGGGGAAAAGAACCAAACGAAGAACAGAAAGTTAAAGCTCCTTTTCAAAATGTAGTCATGGAGGAGGAACAATTTGGAGAAGAGGATGAAATCCATTGCATGGAAGATAAAGGCAGTGTTGCCTTTTTGACATTAGCTGCATATGAAGAATCACTACTGCAGGACCAAACCAGTCAAGAATGGGATAGAGAGGCTGTTTTGCAGACTGATGAGCAACAAAGATATAATCTGAGGTCACATGCAAATAATGTCAAGGAGAATCCTGCCCAAAGAGCTGCTGTCCAAACAGAGTCACAAAATACCAGACAAAAGAGACCAGCAGCTGATCCAGTCATCCTCAAAGCACCTGTTCAAGAGGTAAGAAGTTCTGACAATCTACCTCCCTCTTTCAGCTTTGAATCAGAAGTTCAGAAGTTAAAAATATCTGTGCCTTTGTTAGAACTTGTAAAGAGTGAAGTGTTTAGGAAGCCTATCCTCGAAGCTCTTGAGCTGAAAGCCACACAAACCTCCACTGACTGTCAATTTGCAAGATGATAGGCCTGCAGTTGTGCTTAGTCCAATGACCGAACCTGCTGATGATAATTCTCCGTCATTTTATGTCTCCTTGACCATTGATGACAAAATCCTCCACAATTGCCTGCTAGACACTAGGGCTAGCCACAATTTGATGCCAAAAGCTGTCATGGAAGAGTTAGGCCTTGATATCACTAGACCATATCATGATTTATTCTCTTTTGATTCAAGGAAGGTGAAATGCTTAGGATTAATCAAAGATTTAGCCATTACCCTAACTCAGCTACCCATGAAGAGCATGGTAATGGACATTGTGGTAGCAGATGTCCCTCCTAAGTTTGGCATGCTGCTGTCCAGAGGATGGATTAAGAGACTAGGTGGTACGTTACAAAATGATCTATCTTATGACACTATCCCAGTCTTTGGAGGAGAAAGCAGGAGATTGTACAGAGAAGCACAACTGGCATACATGATCAGTGATGAAGAGAATCCTTCTAATCATCCCATTTATGCTGTGGACACTGATTTTGGAGCATGTATTCTCCAAATAGAAGAGTCTCAGAAGGCCTCCATGCAGCTCAGGAAACAAATAGTTCAAGCCGAGGAAGAGCAAGGAAGTCAAGTTTGGGAGATGTTCTTCGATGGAGCATGTTCCAGGGAGACTGCAGGAGCAGGGGTGGCGCTGGTATCTCCACAACAAGAAAGCACCCAACTGTCTTTTAAGCTGGCCTTCCAAGTCACCAACAACATAGCAGAGTATGAGGTTCTGTTGTTGGGCTTTTAACGCAACAAAAGACAGAGGAATTAAGAACATAAAGGTGTTTGGAGATGCTGATCTGATCATTCAACAAGTAAACAGAACATTTCAAGCAAAGCACCCGAGGCTGAAAGCATACAAAGATGAGGTATGGAGACTCAAAGATTCTTTTGATAGTTTTTGTATCTCATACATCCCTAGAGCCAAAAATCAGCTTGCTGATTCCCTTGCTGTGTCTGCTAGCATGTTTATCCCTCCCATGCCTCCCATACTAGTTTATGAAGTCCAAATGAAGTACAGACCATCCTTGCCTAATAATGTCCACCATTGGAAAGTTTTTGAAGATGATGATGAGGTGAATAGATTCTTGCAAGTCATTGATGAATTTTCTGAAATGCAAATTGACCAAGAGAATGAAGCTTTAGAAGAAAATCCTCAATCCCAGCTTAGAAATAAAATTGGCAAAGATAGCATTGTCCAATTGCCCAGTAATCATATTCCTAAGGGTTTAATTTCTCTAGAAAGACTATTTGACCAGAATGATGTGCCTTACAAGGCTGCCCAAAAAGAAGACCAATCTGCAGTCTGTAAACATGATATTGGGAGTCCAGGTCAGCCGAGATACATTAATTTGTCCACTCATTTATCTGCCGACCAAAGTGCTGAATACTGCAATTTAATGAAGCAATTTGCTGATGTCTTTGCTTGGGAATATAGTGACCTGAAAACATATGACAAGAAGATCATTCAGCATAAAATCCCTTTAGAGAAAGACACCATCCTTTTCAAGCAGAAACTGAGGCCTATAAACCCCTTGCTCCTTCTTTTAATTGAAAAAGAAATAAAAAAGTTGTTGGCTGCCAAAATCATTGTTCCTCTAAGATATTCTATGTGGGTAGCCAACCTAGTAGTGGTGAGGAAGAAAAGTGGAGAAATCAGACTCTGTGTTGATTTCAGAAATTTAAACAAATGCTCTAAGAAAGACAACTATCCTCTACCCAAGATGGAGCATTTGTTGCAAAAGGTCTCAGGAGCCAAAGTGATGTCTTTCCTAGATGGATTTTCAAGCTTTAATTAGGTTGCTGTGCATCCAGATGATCAGGAGAAAACTGCATTCACCACTCCTTGGGGCACTTTTATGTATTCTAAGATGCCTTTCAGGCTGATGAATGCTGGAGCCACCTTTCAGAGGGCTATGGATATAGCATTTGTGGGAGAGAAGGACAAATTTGTTCTTATCTACCTTGATGATATAACAGTGTACTCTAGTAGCCATCAAGATCATTTACAACATTTGAAGAAAGTGTTTTTGAAGTGCATAAGGTTTAGGATTTCAGTCAATCCCAAAAAGTCACAGTTTGCTTTAGAAGAAGGCAAGTTGTTAGGACATATTGTTTCTGCTACAGGTGTCCGAATTGACCCAGAGAGAGTAAAAGCAATATAGACCCTGTCTGTCCCGAGATCAAAGAAATATATCCAGTCCTTTCTGGGCAAAATTAACTTTGTGAGGAGGTTTATCCCAAATTTTGCAGAACTTGTGAAACATATTACCTCCATGTTGAGAAAGGGGTCGAAGATCAGATGGATTGAGGCAGCCAGAAAATCCTTTGAGTCCATTAAGAAAGTTATTATGGAGGCTCCCACTTTAAGCGGTCCAGATTATAGCAGGGAGTTCCATATATTTTCATTTGTCTCTGAAGACACCCTTGCAGCAGTTTTATTGCAAGTAGATGAAGAAGGCTTAGAGCATCCTGTGGCATTTTTCAGCAAAACATTAAGGGATGGTGAGCTGAGGTATGATATCATCGAGAAACAAGCATATGCTCTTATCAAGTCTTTGAAAGCTTTCAGAATTTATATTCTGCATTCCAAAATAATTGCATATGTACCCTCTGCTGCAATAAAAAATGTCTTAACACAGCATGATGCTGATGGAAGAAGGGCTAAATGGATTGCAAAACTAATTGAATTTAACATAGAACTGAAGCTTACCAAGCTTGTCAGAGGTCAGGGCTTTGCCAGGTTATTCGCTAAAGAAAATTGCAGAACATTGGACATAAACCTCGTGCTCGAATTTAGAAAATGGTCCAATAGAAGAAGAGGAAGCAGCTGAACCACAGAGAAAGCAGTCAGTGGCAGAAAATCTAGCTTCTTCTGATTGGTATTCTGCAATAGTTAATTCTTGTTGAAGCTAGAAATCCCTCCTGGCTTGAGCACAAGTCAAGCCAGAACTATTAAGCTTAGGGCAGCGAAATATTGCATCAATGAAAATCTGCTCTATTGGAGGGATCCATCTGGAATGCTTTTGAGGTGTCTGGACAAAGAGCAATCCATAGAAGTCATGCAATAGTTTCATTCCAGCATGTGTGGAGGACACCACTATTGGAAAACCACAACCCATAAGATCCTTAGAGCTGGGTATTATTGGCCCTCCTTATTTTCTGATGTATTTTCATTTGTTAAATCTTGTGATAGGTGCCAAAGATTTGAAGGGAAACAACAATTGAAATCCCTGCCCTTAAAGCCTATACATGCAAATGGTCATTTTCAACAGTGGGGCTTGGATTTCATTGGATAAATCAATCCACATTCCAGTGGCCAGCATAGATGGATATTAGTAGCCACTGATTACTTCACTAAGTGGATTGAAGCAATCCCTACCAGAAAGGCTGATCATAATGTGGTCATGAAGTTTTTGACAGAGAATATCTTCACCAGATTTGGTTGTCCACATAAAATAATCACAGATAATGCAGCAGCCTTCGGAGCAAAAGAATTGGTGGACATGTGCAATTAAATGGGCATTAAACTGGTTCATTCCACCTCATACTACCCTCAAGGCAATGGTTTAGCAGAATCTTCTAACAAAAGTCTGACAAGGATAATTAAGAAGCTGTTGGAGGACAACAAAAAGAATTGGGATTCTAAGCTCAAATATGCACTATGGGCTGACAGAGTGACCATTAAGAAATCCACAGGGAATTCTCCATTCAAGCTGGTATATGGTACTGAGGCCGTGTTCCCAATTCTGTTAACCCTCCCTGTGGTAGAGTTCCTGCAACTAGAGCAGAATGAGGAAGAAGATATGGCAAAAAGGATCACAGATTTAGCAGAGTTACATCAGATTAAAGAGCAGCTGGTTGAAAAGTCTGCAGCACATCAGAAAAAGATCAAGGAAGCCTTTGACAAGGGGACAAAGGCAGATAATTTTCAGGTTGGAGACTTGGTCCTGAAGTGGGATACACTGAAAGAAAAGAAAGACAACCATGGGAAGTTTGATGCTTTATGGACAGGTCCTTTTATTATTTCTCAGATCCAAGGGAACAATACCTTCATACTGCAAAGTATGGAGGGAGAAGCAGTTTTTGATGGCCCAGTCAATGGGCGTTTTCTGAAAATTTATGTTGTCTAATGTCTTTTGGGGCCTTAAAGTTGTAAATATATTATTTTATTAGTCTTAGTGTAGGTTTAGTCAGACTCCATGCCCAATGGAACACTACGAATTTTGCTAATTTGTTTTTCACAGGAAAAGCATTGGTCTGCAGTTCTTGAGACCTCGCAGGGAGGATCTCATCCCCAGAAGGAGCCAGTGTTAGCTCTGCTACATACTTCATCATTTGAGCATCAAAGACAGCTTGGCTGTGTTATTTATGCTAAAAAAGGATGTGCATTAGTTGTTCTTCAACTACATCTTCACTCCGTTCACACTCTCATAAACCCTGCTACCTCCATTTTACCTCTAAAACGCTGTGTAAGTCCATGTTCTTTTGGCCCCTGAGCACTAAGTTTGAGCCATCATGTAACTGTGATCACATGACCGTGTGCTTTTCACCCGCCTTTTCCTTGTCACGTGCTATTAAACCCCACCATTGATTGCATTTGTTGCAATCCAACGGTCCCCGCCGCAAATAGCCTGCCCGTCTCTTCCGTATCAGTCGATCTACTTTGCCGCGATTGGACGACATTTGCACCTTTCGCGCCCATACGCTGCCCACGCGTTAGCCCGCGGGGAAAGCGGTTTTTGCCCTGTCCCATCCACCACGCATCGCCCTCCTGACGGGATCGCTTGTCTTTGTACGATTACCGCCGTAGGCTCCAAAGCTGTGCGAGCATTACCGCTTACCGCTTAACCCCGCTCTTCCCGCCCGGTAGACCACGTGCATCTTTCGCACCCTGCGACCGTTGGATCTGTTCGTTCAAGATCTAATGGCCTGTGATCGTCTTGCACCTTACCATCTCGATAGGCCCTGTCGTGCTGTATCTAGCGTCCATCTGCGTAATCCAACGATCAGCCTCGTTCCTCCATTTAGTTCGTCTACCCACCATGAAGTCCACGCTCCATTCCTCTGTGCATCCGTAGGACGAAGGTGGCCAGTGTTCAGTACTCCGAGCAGTTACTCCTCAACAATTGCATTCAAGAGTAGTATGGCCGACGAACGAGAAGGACAAGCCTCGAGCAGTTAAACGCATTCATCAGTTATGAAATTTCTTCCATACGACACTTCACCTGCTCGAGAAGTACATCAGAATATCAGAAAAGATCAATTTTGTTCACTAAAGCAGCAGACTGCACCAGAGACTCCACCAGTCGATTAAAGTGGTTGGTGGTCACTTATGACCCCTCCACGCCTGGTAGCAGATCATTTTTGTAAACAAACTCTATATATACCCCGAACACAGATGTGATGAGGGTTGATGGTTGATGTTTTGATGTAAGGTTCAACTTCTGGACACTGTAACTACTTTGATACTTGCACGCCTGGTCTTCATTTTCAGCTAATACAAGCTTCTTTTGCTGTTAGTTGCTCACTTTCCATTTATACTCTGTTCTAGGCTGTGCCTGTTATGCATTTGTTCATGTGCTCTTGATATTTAGCATTGGAGGGTCTGTCATCCCACCTCTGTGTTGAAGTTTAGTATGTATCATTGAATGTGTTATGCAGGTTTCTTTTTACTTAGTGCTAGAGAGCTGTCATCCTGTCTGTGCATTAGGAAATAGATTTGCAGACCTCTTTACTGGTTGCAGCCGACCATCATAGGGTCCTGTGCATCTGCTGGTGTGGTCAGTATTATCCTTATTCACCCAATCCTCAAACTGTGAGTAATTGGTGGTCTAAAGCCTTGTAGTCTGGGGGTGTTCACCCATGTCTGGACTTAAGCATAGTAGAAGTGGTTATCTGGCTTGAACAAGCATCATTCCTTCCATTCATCCATTTTCAACATTTTGTTGAGTTTTGTAATGTTCCCGAGCATCTTCGAGATACAACCTAGGAGAGTTTCTTGGGGTGATAACATGTCCAATGGATGTACTCCCTTGGGCGAGTCATTACAGAATGGAAGAAACTAGAGATGGAGGTACCGAGTTAGATGGAAAATCAGTGGTTCTCAGAGGCATGCACTCCTATCCACCCCAGACAGTCTCTGCCCACAGGATGGAGGCAGATCTGCGACATGGGACATCGCACGAGCAGTGGAGCTGAGGATTTCAGAAGTTGGGGGACAGGCCCAACCACCACCACCAGACATACAGGCCTTGCTAGACATATATGCAATGGTGTTTGGGGATATTCCACCAGGGCAACCGCTAGACAGAGGATTTGAGCACACTATTGAGTTGGAGCCAAGTGTGCAGGCGGTGATCACTACCCCTTATAGGCATCCTAAGGCCAGAAGGATGAGATTGAGAGGGCCATTCAAGAGCTGTTGGGATTGGGCCATATAGGGCAAAGCTCCAGTCTCTTCGTTTCTTCAGTAGTATTGGTGAAGAAGAAGGATGTGACCTTGCATTGACTATCGGGCCCTCAGCTTGAGGACACTGAAGAACAGGTACCCCATCCCCCGCATAGATGAGCTGATGGATGAGCTTAGAGGAACCAAGTACTTCTCTAAGATTGATCTACGTTCGAGGTACCACCAGATCAGGGTGAGGGATCAGGACATCCCTATGACAACTTTCCGATGCCACTATGGGCACTTCGAGTTTCTGGTCATGCCATTTGGGCTGACCAACGCTCCAACTACCTTCCAGTCGTGCATGAACCATGTCTTTTAGAGATAGTTGAGGAGGTTTGTGCTAGTTTTCTTCGATGATATTTTGATTTACAACCGGACGTGGGAGGAGCATCTCCAACACTTGTAGGAGGTGCTACGTATTCTAGAGGAGCAATAGTTTTATGCCAAACTATCCAAGTGCGAGTTTGGCTTGACAGAGATGCTCTACTTGGGGCATATCATCGATGTTGATGGGGTCAAGGTCCATGAGGAGAAGATACGGGCTATCTGTGACTAGCCAGTGCCCCGAGATGTGACAACGCTAAGGGGTTTCTTGGGTATCTGCACCTACTACAAGAAGTTTGTCAAGGGGTGTTCACAATTGGCAACACCCTTGACAGATTTGACCAAGAGAGGGGCTTTTGCATGGAATCATGGAGCACAGGTAGCCTTTGATCGCCTCAAGGAGGTTATGAGCAATTTCCCAGCCCTTCACCGTGGAGTGTGATGCATTCAGGGAGGGAGTTCGAGCAGTTCTGTCACAGGATGGGCATCCCATTGCTTTCGACAGTTGGAAGCTCCTACCACATGAGCAATCATATTCCATATATGACAAAGAGATGCTAGCCATCATGCATGCATTGGCCAAATTTCGACAATACTTGGTAGGCAACAAGTTTCGGGTGAAGAATGATCACAACAGTCTTCATCACTTCATGGGGTAGCAGGGCCTCAACGACAGGCAACAAAGATGGGTCAGCGAGGTGCAGGCCTATGACTTCGATATAGAGTATATGCAGAGAAAGCACAATGTGGTGGCCGATGCTCTATCTCAAAGACCCGCTGGTCTATCACTCACGAGCATCTGCCATGATTGGAAGGGTCAACTACTGGTGGAGTACTTCAAGGATACGAGGGCATGCGAGATCTTGGAGGGTACCTACGCAGATGAGCACTACCAAGTGATGGATGAGGTCATCTATTACAAGGGGCACATTTTTCTGGTGCCCAACTCGTAATTGAAGGAGAGTGTTCTAGGCAGCACATGGCTTGCCATTATCCAGACACTAGGAGTTCTAGAAGACATATATGGCAGTTAGGGAGAGATTCACGTGGAAGGGCCTGAAGGGGGACGTGTTGAAGCACGTACAAGAGTGTGAGGCATGTCAGTAGAACAAGGGGGAGTTGATTCACCCTGCAGGATTGCTACAACTGCTTCCCATCCTCGAGGGAAATGGGAAAGCATATCTATGGATTTCATCATAGGGCTCCCCACAGTGCAGGGCAAGGACTGCATTTATGTAGTGGTTGACCAATTGACCAAATATGCCCACTTTTTTGCCATCCCCACTAGGTAGTAAGGTACTCGGTTGCACAGGTTGCAGAGCTGTTCTTTAGGGAGATTTTCCGGTTACACGGGCTTCCTATGAACATTGTGGGTGATAGGGACAATAGGTTCATGGGAGGTTTTTGGCAGGAGCTTTTCAGATTAGTCAGTATCGGGCTCACTCCTAGCACGAGCTACCATCCCCAGACAGATGGCCCAGACAGAGCGAGTTAATCAGTGGTTGGAGGGGTATTTGAGGAACTATGTGACATGACAACAGAGGGCTTAGATCTGGTGGTTGCATTTGGGTGAGTACTACCACAACACCACCCACCACATGTTCATTGGTATGACTCCTTTCTGTGCCCTGTATGGTTATGATGTATTATATTTTGCTGATGTTGTTTTTGGAGACAGCTGGGCCCCAAAGGACAAAGATTAGATCCAAGAAAGCCAAGACATCCTCAAGGCACTCAAGGATAACCTGGTGACAACACAAAACCAGCAGAAGGTGTACGCAGACTGACACTGGACAGAGAGGCATTTCGAGGAGGGTGACGTGGTGTACCTCCGGTTACAACCATACAGGCAGTCCACATTGAATCAGAAGCGGCCGAGAAGCCACAACGCCACTTCTATGGGCCATACCAGCTGATCAGACGGGCTGGGGAGGTGGCCTATGAATTGGAGCTGCCTCCAGGGAGCAGGATTCACAATGTATTTGATGTCTCATGGCTTAAAAAGGTGCTGGGGCGACAGGTGACATCAACAATAGAGTTATTGCCACTGGATGATGAGGGCCACTTGGTTTTGGAGCCTGAGACCATCTTGGAGAGGAGGGAGAGGAAGCTGAGGAGTAGGACCAT
Organism: Pinus taeda; assembly: GCA_000404065.3. Lineage (NCBI taxonomy): Eukaryota > Viridiplantae > Streptophyta > Pinopsida > Pinales > Pinaceae > Pinus > Pinus taeda. The sequence continues at coordinate 28,923 of APFE031070399.1, forward strand.
CAAGGAGTTCGTGGTACGCTAGAAGAACTTGCTGGATGAAGATGCCACTTGGGAGGGTGAGCACATTGTGGAGCACCTAGGGTAGAGGAGGACTGTCATGTCCCTTCTCAAACACATTGGTAACAGGTTATCTCTACACATTTTTGCACATTTTTGGCGAAGGAAAATGACCCAATAGTTTCAACTTAGGGACTTAGGAGAAATTTCAACTTAATTTGGTTGCTAGTGGAAGGTGGGGGCCAATGGTGTGGGAATTTGAACTAGGCCATTCAAATGGCTTGGAGGAAATTCAAATTGCTGAATGGAGGGGCCCACATGACGCAAGGAAGGCCCATGAAGACAAAAGGAGGAGGAGGCTCTCATTTGGATCATTCATTGACCTTGCAAATTGAATTTCCTTGACTGTTTGCTCAGCTGCTAGCTGAGTCAACTCGCTGTTCAACCATGAATCTCTCAAGCAAGACATTCAACCTTACCTTTGGGGGACCTTGAGTGTCTGCCCTAGGAAGGCAATTCCACTAACGTTTTTAGGAGATATGGGAGTTTTTGACAACACCATCATTAAGCTACAATCAGGAAATGCGTATTTCTAGGCCACCACGAGAACACGTAGAGGGAGATTGAGCCATATTTGATCAGCCACTTGCCGAAGGAGCCAAGGAATTTGAAGGACAACATTAGGCTAGCATTCCTTGAGAGTTTTGGAACCAATGAAGCCAGCAATCCTAGGCCTGGGCTACAACGTAGAGGGCCAGTCCAACAATTTCGTGGGTCCTGGAGGCAAGAGCTACAACCTAGAAACTCATTTGGGAAGTTAGGAGATTTGTAGGAGGGATCAGCCCAACACTTTGGACACTTTCCAGGAGGTTTTATAGTCAGAATCCAGCAAATTGAGTTTTGCTGTTGTAGTGGGAGTTGGGCTCCTTGGGGGTTGAATTTCAGAATTTTGAACTAGCTAAAATCCTTCGTGGGTTTTTTCTGGGTTTAGGCCAAGGACTCAAGAGCTCGAATCTCATAATTTTCTGAGCACAGGAAGTCGTGTCTCCAGCCATTCGAAGTTAGCAGAAAGAGTAGTTTTCTGGGCAGAGCAGGGGAGATTGGTGCAATAGTTGTAGCAACCTCTAGTTCAGCTATTGCTCACCTGGGTTTGGTCATACTTGTCCATTGAGACAAGCCTAGGTGCACCATTCTATCTACTATTGTCTTTTGCTCTTGTAGAAGTAATAAAATGGCTCAACAATTCCTTATTTCCAGCATTTCCATGGGTACTTAGTGTCTATTTCGTTTTTCTGTTTGCTGAACTGATTGTATGCTTGTATATCACTTGTTTTCCTACTTAGGAGCATTACAGAGAAATGAGGCAAAATATTATTTTATTCAAAATGGCAGCAAAAAGTATCCTAATAGAAATTGGGCACCACCAATAAAATAAAATAAAAAGGGGAGGATCTAGAAGCTAGAGGGAGGCTTCATGAAAAAATATAAAAGGAGAGGGAACTCAATTGCAAAAGATTCTATTCTATCAATTCTAATTGACATTGAGAAGAAGCTCAAGTGAGTTTTAGGAGTTTCAAGCGAAACTCAGTAGCTAATTTTGGTGGACTTTGAGTGCCACCCTAGTTAGCTCTTGGGGAAGATTATCTCAGATTTTCCATTGTGCTTATTGCAGAGAATTTACATCATTTGAATAAGTTGTTTGCAAGGTCATATACTCTCCAAGAGGGTCGATTTCATCTCTTCCAAAAGGGCCAAGCTCATTTCTTCCATGAGGGCTGAGTACTAAGGATTGAGGGAAATTCTCTGGAAATTCCTTGAAAACCAGAGAGCCAAGTTAGCACCTCCCAGGCCAATTTATTTTTCAAACATTCAGTGGCTGAGTTTTTAATTTTAAAGAGGCAGATCTTGATTATTTATTGGTGAAATTGCAGTGCCAAAGGTTCTTTATTTGCATGGGCTGACTTAATTATCTTAAGGCTGAATTTATCAACCCCAAGAATGGCTGTGAGAACAAGTTTGAAGCTGATCCATAAAGGAGACAGGTTTGTGAAGGAGAAGGTTCAAATATAGTGCTTGGTTGAGGCACGATTTAGTGATCGATCATTAGAAGAACTCAAAGGAATCACATTGTTTCTAGAGCAAATTGCAGATGATCTCAGCTATGGCAAGTTGGAAAAGGAAAAGCTGATCCATAATCATCAGTGGCAATACGTATGAAGCATGGCATGACAGGGGTGGACAAGTTGTTGCAGCAAGCATTGAGGAAAGGATTTTGAAGACTGACAGGTATCTTGCAAGATGATAGAGGAAGGCATTTTGACAGGGGGAGCACAAACCGATTACAGGTCCATAGAATTAGGCAGATTGTGAAGGGGACTCACCCTTTGCCATTGATGTCGAAGGGGGAGAGGAATCAAGAAAAGAAGATTGATGCATGAAGTTAGGGGAGCAGTGATCGCAAGGGGAATACATTTTTGCCATCAATGACAAAGGGGGAGATTGTTGAATGATGTTGTCATTGATGCAAACGATTGTTAATGAACGCTCTTACTATTTGTCAAGATTACATCAAGTTGGAAGCTCCAATTGAAGGATGGCTGGAAACCCTAGCTCCAGGGTTTGGATGTCTTGGTCGATGGACATACCTCACACTTGTTGGAGGTTTATGGAGAAGCAAATCATTGAATTTTCCTTGGAGATTCTCTCTAATGGATTTTCCTTGTCATGCCGATTCCAATCGTATGTGGCATGCCCCAAGAGGCCTCCTGATTTTAGAGATATTTGTGTTCCCTGTCCCGTAAGCTCATTGAGAGCAATCCCATTGCTCCCAGAATCTATGGGGTGCCTAAAATTCATAAGGAAGGAGCACCTTTGAGGCCTATTGTCAACACCATCGGGGGGTCGACCTACCTTCTAGCCAAGTTTCTGGCTCTTAAGCTTAAGCCCCTGGTTGGCCGCACTGAGTCCTTCGTGAAGGACTCGGCATCCTTCATCATGGATCTCAAGGACATTAAGCTTGAGCCTGAAGACATTCTAGTCAGCTTTGATGTGGTCTCATTGTACACTTGCATCCCTATAAAAGAGGCCTTGGAAGTGATCTATCGCCTAACAAATCCAGATACAGCCCATCTGGTAGAGGTATGTCTCACTTCCACATTCTTCTGTTTTGAGGGTGAGTTCTTTGAGCAGTCCTGTGGTGTTGCCATGGGTTCCCCCCTCTCCCCGATTGTGGCAAATCTATTTATGGAAGATTTCGAGGCCAAAGCTCTAGCCTCGGCTCGTCTCCCTCCTAAGCTTTAGAAAAGGTATGTAGATGACACGAATGTCATCTGGTCCCATGGCCATGAGGAGCTGGATCACTTCTTTAATCACCTCAATCGCCAGTCCTCAGCTATTAAGTTCACTATGGAAAAAGAGGTCAATGGTAGCCTCCCTTCCCTGGATATTCTTATTTCTAAGAAGGAGGACGACTCTCTCTCCCACTCTGTGTTTCGTAAGAAAACACACACGGAGCAGTATCTTCACGCCGATTGCCACCATTTCCCGGCTCAGAAGATGGGGGTTCTTAACACCCTAGCTACTCGTGCCCTCAAGATTTCAGACAATGAGAGCCTGGATAGAGAGAGATCCCACCTCCTTGATGCCTTTGTGGAAAACGGATATAGTAGGCACCTAGGTCGGAAAGCTTTCCTTAAAGCCTCCAGAAATGCGTTTAAGAAGAAAGAGCCTAAGGAACGCCATCTAAGTGTCCATCTTCCCTATATCCAGGGGACCACAGACAAGATTGTGCGGGTCCTCAGAAGGTTTGATATTCCCTCAACCTTCAGGCCCCTCAAAACCATTCGTAATTCCCTTCGGTCTGTGAAAGATCCTGTTAACCCTATGGACATGAAGGGAGTTTATTTGATTCCTTGCTCATGTGGGACGCCCTATATAGGAGAAACAGGGCGATCCATCCAGCAAAGAATCTGTGAACATGCTGCTGACCTGAGACATGGGAGAACAAAGTCTTCAGCCTTAGCGGAGCATGTGGACAAGACCAGGCATCATGTCTGTATAGAGGAGGCCAAGGTTATTGCCAAGGTGGCTTAGTTCCATCATCGTAAGTTAAGGGAAGCTATAGAAATTGAAAAAAAGGCCTATCAATCTCAACAGAGATGATGGCTGGAAGGTAAGTAGGTGTTGGATCCCCGCCCTATCTTCTTAGTGTTTCTTTCCTACCCCCCCTCCACCCCTTTGTTCTTCTGTTGTTCTTCCTTTGTTCCCCCTGATTCCGTCTGATTCTTCCTCTTCTGCCTTGAGCTAGGGTTTCCTTTAGATTTTCTCTTGTCCTTCGCCTCCTATGTTTCTTTGGAGCTCTTCCTGGTTGCTTCCTTTCCGTAGTGTTCATATAGTATATTCTCCTCTATTATATAAATATAGATAGATGTCTATTATATATTCCCCTTTATATGTTTATGAGTATTATTATTGATATTCTACTTAAGTTTAGATACATGCTTATATATAGATATATATATATAAAATTTCAGTTATTTTTCTAACTTGGTTTCATTTAGTTATATAATTTTTTGCATTGATGGGGGACCTTCACCAGCTTGACTAGTTAATTATTTATGCATTCATCGGGTCATTATTATTTCGTAGTTAATCATTATGTAGTCTAGGTTCTAATTTATTCATTTTATTTACATTGATATTTATATTCTTATCCTAATTACATTTTATTATTTTCATAAATCCATTATTATTACGTAGTTAATTACTATTTATTCTAGGTTCTAATTTTATTTGCATTGATATTTATATTCTTATCTTTATTACATTTTATTACTTTTATTTGGTTATCTAATCATCTATTTAAATTAGCGATAAATAAGTATGGTATATCTAGATATCTTTTAACAATTTGACATTAGTTATCTATTAAAAAAATAATATATATATATATTAAATATATTATATATATATATAATATATATTATTATTATTATTATTAATATATATATTAGTATATTATTATTACTATTATATTAGAGTTTAGATTTCCTCATATTCATAATAGTATTACTAATTAACGCATTAAACAATTTTATAATGAGTAAATTATAAACAAAATTAACTTAACTTTTTAAATTAACCATAAGGATTAGTAATCTCTTCGTTTACCGTAAATTTAGATATATATTTAGTAAATAAATTAATAAAAGAATAAATTACAACTCTATACTTACCATATATTTATTGATATCCTAATAATATTAGTATGATTAATGTTGACCAAAAAAAATATATTATTAAATAATTCATTTTATTTATAGGATAACCTTTAGATTTTTTATAAAAATAGAATTATATATTATTAAATCTTAATATTAATAAAAATAAAAATTAAAAAGAATATTAAATTTATTAATTTAGTTTTGACCTGGACCTTGAGTCCAAATTAGCCGTTATGTAGCCGTTGGAGTCTCTGCTCAGTCTATTTAACATGCTAAGCCAGATATGTGTCTTCAACTGGTCCTGACGATGAACCACACTAGTTGGTTCGAAACGCGTCGACAAAGGTCTTTTTTATGTGATTTACGCCGAAGCTCTTCTTATAAAAAAAACCTAACAATGTCACTATTGGACATTTGATGATGTGTGGGTGGATGCATAAGTGTTGTCATTGATGTCAAACAATGGTCAGCATGATGGTTGGGTGTTTTTGATGAATCCCATGGTTGTTGGAGTGATTTATAGAAAATCATCACAACAACAGGCTTACTGTAGAAGTTAGAAAATGATGATTATAGTGATGGGCTAGATGGAATTCCGTGGTAGTTGTAGGCTTCTTATAGAGAATCATCAGAGTAGTAGGCTTACCAAAGAAGCCATCAAATCATGATTATAGTGATGGGCCAAATGGAATTCCATGGTAGTTTTAGGCTTCTTGTAAAGAACCATCACAGTAGCAGGCTTACTAAAGAAGCCATAAAATGATCACCATGTTGGTTGAGAGTTTAGCTGTCCAACCACAAAGTAGAAGAGTCAAGGAGAAAAGTGTTGCAGAGAAGGTTTGTAGCCATATCATAGGTAGAAAATGTACTCAAATTCTACATCTGACCCCATCCAATGCAAAGTTCTCTATAAGAGTTTTTGAACAACATGTGGAATTGAAAAAATAGATTCCTGGATCAAACAATATGGTTTACTAAATTTTAGGGATTTGAAGCCTTATGAAGGAAGAAATATCAACATATCAAAGGTCTAGGACATCTGAGGACTGTAACATCGGGAATCAAAATGTTGGAGGTTAGTGTATTGGTGCATCAGCATATCAAATATCTGGATACTAGAACATTGAGGATCAGAATGTCAGTTGTCAGCATATCGACACATTGGAATATCGAAGGTCAATGTATCAACGCATCGGAATATCATACAACCATAACATCGGGGTATTGAAACTTCTTAAATGTGCTACACTAAGAAGTTTTGATAGTATTAAAAGTGTCGAGTCATGGCAAAGAATATTAACAAAGGAATTTTTTTTTAAATCCTAGGGTTCCCTTTTCTCTCTCCTCCTAACAGGACACATCGCAGCATGAGATTAGTTCTAATAAGTTAAAATCTTATCTAATTTTAGCATGATGTTGCAGTACGATAGGACACATGGCAAGCTGATTCAACGATATTGGGTTTTGTAGTATGCCAGATCAAGGTGACATGTTTAATCATCATAAAGACACCACATGGAGTGATGACGTGATACCAAAGCTTGGCATATTGGAGGATTAACATATCAAAAATCTATAATATATGGTCATTGAAAAGTTCTAATGGAGGGGGCTATCAATATTGGGTTGTCCCTTGGTCATGTAAATCCAAACAAGCAAGGGTGCAAAGTAGTACCAAAGGAAGCTTGGCCCCTGACATGAACAAAACTCCTTAGCACCTTAATGTTAAGCAGTAGGTCACAACTCTTGGTCCCATGGATGAGAAACTCTCAAGGAGCTCAACATCATAAAACCTAAAGACAGTGGGACTAAGAAGTATCGTAACACTGCACCATTGTGAAGCTACAACATCGAGTTTCTCTAATAAGGAAGTATAGAGAGTTAAAGGATATATGGGTTGACAGGTGCGAAATTGAATGTAGGCATAGAGAAGTTGGTATTTGAAAGGGGCTAAACTTGTAGAAGACTCTGTAAGAGCAGAGACTAATTCGAGATAGTGAAGGAAGAAATTGATTGGATCATGTGCATGAATGGTTGTGCTAAATGAGAAAAGAGCAGTCACTTGTTAAAAGATCTTTGGATTGATAAAGTAAATTTGGGCTATCGGAGGACTGTGCAGCTCACCTAAGAATTAATTCTCAGCAGGAGAGCTCTGTGTAGTTAGACTATGAAGAAATGCAAGGTCCATCTCTATTTTTGATGTTGTTACAAGAAACTATTAGAAGATGCAAGAGTGGAAAGTGAAGCCATGCCTAAGTATAGAATGGTAGTTAAAGGACAGAGAGGAGAGACTCCCTTGTACAGAGTGCCTCAGTGGAACAAAACCATCATCAGCAACGGAAAATATGGGGAAGTGAGCATATGTGTTTGCACAGGGTTGTGAGAGATAGCATCGAATCAAATATATTGAAGCACCTAAGAGGACATTTGGTAATACAACAATAAGAGTAGCATGAGGACTATGTGGAGAATTGCAAGGGTAGTGTTGAAGAGCAGTTGGTATAGAGCCTTTGATAGAGAAGGCAGTGCGCAGAGGAAGTATTACTATGAGCAGCAAGAGGAGACCTGTTGCAGGTGAGCATAGATTGCAAAGTGCATATGTCAAATCTGTGAACAACCATTGTTGGTATCTTACTTGTGTAATTGTATGCCTTTGTTTAGTTTGAAAATTGTATGAGATAGTTGAACAATGGGAAGAGCAAGTTGGTTCCTACATATTGAAGAGGTTGGTGCCTCTTGGTAGTTGGTGCTTGCTAGCCAAAGGGGGTCAGTGCCTCCTGTGATTAGGTGCTCACAAACTAACATATGCCGTTAAGTGGGTGCTTAACTTACATCATCAAGAACCAACAAATTTGGTGGTTTTTTCCCTCTAGGTTTCCATGTGAAAAACATTGTGTCAAATGTGTGTTACTCATGTGATTGTTTTCTGAACATGTGGGTCTCAAATATTTTTGGTTCACTTCTTATGTGAATGAATGCTATCACAAGTAAAAGAATATCAAAAGGTACTGTAAGTATAATAAGAAATAGAATAGAGCTTCTTAATTACTAATTCACCCCCCCAGCGATTCCTTATTTCATAGTTGGTATCGGAGCGAGGTTCCTTCAATAAAAATTTAAACAGTGGAAGGTAGATCTATAAGGAATTATGTCTAGGAAACATAGTCAAGAGGCCTACGCAAATCCCAAAGAGGGCTAATTTAAAGGATCCCAATATGGATCAACTGAATGGTACTCTCACATCCTATGAGATGAGAGTAGTAATAGAAAAATCTGAATCGAAGGAAGCGGTGTTCAAAGTATCTAGAAAGGGAAAGGAGCACAAAGATCATCAAGATTGCTCCAGCTATGAATTTTATCGCTCAACAAGCTAGAAAACTGAAGCGTGGCTTGGGAAAATATAAAGGGAAGTTTCCCTTTAAGTGTTTTGACTATGGAAGAGTTGGGCATTTCTCTTCAAAATTCCCTTATAAGAAAAAGATGAAAGGGAAGAGGATCTGAAATTTAGAAACAAGTCTCAAACACACGAGAATAAAAATCCCTATAAGAAGAAGCGGTTCTACTCCAAAGTCAATATCTTAGCACCAGATTCAGACTGTGAAGACTCATCAAAGAATGAGTTAGATAAGTATCTTCTTATGGCCTTTGAAACAAACTCCAAGAAACAAGTTATTATGGACTCTAAAGAGGAAGAAGAAGGAGTAGTAGACCTTGAATGGGAACTCATCAGTGCCCTTGATGAGTTAAAGAAAGAAAGGAAGAATAATAAGAAACGTGCTAAGGAAGGTATTTACAACTCTGATAACGAGAAGTTTGTCGATCAAAAAGAGAAGCTTGAAGAAGCAATCAAGAGCAAGGACAGTCTAGTCCTTCTACTAAAAGAAAAACAAGGAAACCGTGAGAGTCTGGAAGAGGAGAACAAGAAGTTGAAATAGGAGTTGCTCAAGTTAAAAGGGGAAACGATATCACATATATGAAAAGATGATACTCTGTCTTTGAAACTTGAGCTAGAGGAGGCCAAACGAAAAGAATAGTTTCTTCAAGATCTAATTCAAGAATGGGAAGAGAATTTTTAGAGTCTTGAAACAAAGGTTGTCTCTTTGAGAATGAATCTTGAGAAAACAAAGACCGAGAAGGGTATAAATGAAAATTTTTGTTGAAGGGACCAGGAGACTCGATCAGATCTTGAATTTTCAAAGGCCCTCGGGAATCAAAAGCGGTCTGGGATACTCTAAGACACAAGAATATTCTATTGGGAATATAAACTTCAAGTGCACAACACTTGAAGAACCATAGAGCCATGGGAAGAAGAACCATAGAGGTGTCATAACTTTGGACATAAAGCCATTGATTTTAGAAGGATCAAGTTGAAAGAGATGAAAATCCTAGATATAATACACATCGGATTTCTAATTCTCAAAACTCTTCTCTTAGAAATCGGAATGTCTTATCTCCCTTTCTAAGTGAGTAGAATGCTTCAAATGTAATAATTTTGGGCACAAATCTAGCGAGTTCTAAAGCATATTTGAATACCTGTCTAAGTCCCAAAATGTTGGATAGACAACTATCCAAAAGGATAAAGGGAGCTGGAAACTAAAGACTAAAAAGAGCATGCAATGTGGACTCCCCTTATCAGCTCATAATCAAGAAAACAAATGGTATGTGGATAGTGTTTGTTCCAAACATATGACTGGGGACAAAACCATTATTTTGTCACTTAAGGAAAAGGAAAGAGGAAGCAATGTCACTTTTGGAAACAATTTTCCAGCAAGAACCAAGGGAAAAGTAGCCAGTCTTGACAAAAAATAGAAGCAAAGAATGTACTGTATATAAAAGGTCTCATGCACAATCTTCTCAGCGTTAGCCAAATGTGGGACAATGGATATGATGTGACCTTTCGATCTAAAGACTAAGATCCGCAATATAAAAAATGGAAAACTGGTGGGAAAAGCAATTGGAAACCACAATAATGTATATGCGTTTGATGATTCTAGGGTTAACTGTTATTTAAGAAAAACAAGTGAAGCATGGTTGCTACACAAGAGGCTTGGGCATATGAATTTTGACAGTTTGATAAAATTAAGCAAGATGGGAGCAGTAAGAGGACTACCAATATTGTTGAAGCCTGATAACACAATCTGCAAGTCATGTCAGTTTGGCAAGAAGACTAGGACTCTTTTCATGTTGAAAGAGCTCCTCATCTAGACCTCTGAAGCTCATTCACACAGACATGTGTGGCCCAACTAGAGAAAAACCCTTAAAAGGAGAGAGGTATTTCATGTTTCTCATTGACGATTTCACTAGGGACACTTGGATTATCCTCTTAAAAGAAAAATTGGAACCATTCAAGCATTTCAAGAAGTTCAAAGCTCAAGTGGAAAATGGGAAAGACTTAAAGATAAAATTCTTAAGATCACACAGAGGGGGAGAGTACACCTTAATATAATTTGTGAAATTCTATGAAGAGCATAGTATCAAGAGGCAATACTTAATTGTTAGAACTCCTCAGCAAAATGGGGTAGTAGAGAGGAAGAACATATCAATGTAGGAAATGACCAAAGCAACATTGGATGAAGCAGGAGTTTCTCACAGCTTCTAGGGAGAATCAACCCAAGCAGTAGTATATTGGTCAAACAAAACTCAACTTAGGCTTAATAATGATAAAACTACCTATGAGTTATGGAAGGGAATACCTAAATAAATTAAACACATGAAGGTGTTTGGAAGAAAGCGATTCATTAAAAGGAATGAAAATAATCCTGGGAAGTTTGATTCATGGGCTGATGAAGGGATGTTGCTTAGGTACTCTATTCGAAGAAAAGGATATAAGTTCTACAACAAGCGGACAAGGAAGATTGAGGATTTCATCGACATAATAGCAGACGAGGTAGGTTCACAACCTGAATCTTCTAAAATAAATATGAACTCAGAGGATGAAGAAATTTCATATTTGAGGTTTCATGGATCTAGGAGAAACAGATTGAGACAGTGAAGGTGAGGAGGCTGACATGACTTCAAGGTCAAAGACACCCTCCAGGTATGTACAGAAGGAGCATCCTAAGTGTCAGATTCTTGGAGATCAAATGCATGTTATCTAAACTAGGAGGAAACTTGTTGGCAGTACAAGTTATGTGAATATGGATCTATTATCCCAGATAGAACCCAAGAACCTTTGACAAGAAAGTGAGGACAAGTTCTAGGTGAAAGCTATAGAACTTGACCAAATTGAAAATAATTATACATGGGAGCTTTTTCCAAGGCCGAGAGAGAAAATTTTTATTGGAACATAATTGGGTTTTAAAGAACAAACTAAATGAATAAGGTCAAGTAATCAGGGACAAAGCTCATTTGGTCTAGAAAGGGTATGCCCAAATAGAAGTGGTAGATTTCAAAGAAATATTTGCACCAGTAGCTTGACTATAAGAAATAAGGATCTTTATTGCTCTTTCCATCCATAAGAATATCAAAGTATATCAAATGGATGTGAAGTCTAGATTTCTCAATGGAGATTTAGAAGAAGAAGTCTACATTGAGCAACCAGAAGGATTTATGCTCACCTCCAATGAAGGGTTCGTATGCAAACTAAATAAGGGTATGTATGGATTGAAACAAACCCCCAGAGCCTGGTATGAAAGGCTACATATGTATCTTCAACAAAAAAGGTCTAAGAAAGGCATAGTTGATGGCAATATTTATGTAAAATCTAAAGGCAATCATCTACTTATAATAGTTGTGTATGTGGATGATATAATATTTGGGAGTGATATGGAACAGTTGGGGCATCAATTTGCAAAATGTATGCAAACAAATTTTGAAATTTCCATGATTAGAGAACTATCCTTCTTTCTGGGTCCACAAATTACTTAGTCTCCAGAAGGGGGTTTATATCCAATCCAAATATCTCAAGGAAACCCTGAAGAAATTTGGAATGGAAGATTGCAAACTTGTCAACACACCCATGACTATAGGCTACAAATTGCGCAAAGATGATGGAACACCACCAGTAAATTAGAATGAATACAGGTCAATGATAGGAAGCTTATTGTATCTGATAGCTTGAAGGCCAGATATCATGCAAGCAGTGGGGATTGTGGCAAGGTTTCAAGATTTTCCATGAGAGAGTCATGTTGTTGTCGTCAAGATGATTTTCAAATATCTTCATGGTACAATAGAGTATGGAATGTGGTATGATAAGAGTGAATAATTCAATTTGAAGGCCTACATGGATGCAGATTTGGCTAGAAGTCTTGATGATAGGAAGAGTACTTATGGTGCAACTTTCTTCATGGGTAAATTCTTGGTATCGTGGGTCAACACGAAACATAGATCCATTTCTCTATCGACTATTGAAGTGGAGTATATTTCTCCTGCTACATTCTGTACGTATATTCTATGGATAAGAAAACCTTGAAATATATACAGGTAGAGTTGTTTGATCCCATTCCAATAATTTATGACAACACAAGTTCCATCAACATCTCGAAAAATTCAGTCATGCATTTAAAGACTAAGCGTATCCCTATCAAGTACCATTTCTTGAGGGAACATGTTGCATCCAACACTGTTAGGCTTGAATATGTACCCACTAAAGAGAAACTGGCATATATCTTTACCAAGCCACTTGCAAGGGAACCATTTGAATATCTTAGGCAGCAGATAAGAGTTGTGACTCCTCCCTCCAAATGACTTCATTTTGGAAGGTGGTGGCAGCTACTTAGCATGTGGAACTCATGGGAGACTAGACTTCAATGGTTCAGGGAGAGTGTTCAAGAAACATTGTTTTCCACTGATGTCAAAGGGGGAGAAGGTTTGCATAGGAGTAGACCATGCCTAGCCTGAGGAGGAGCTTATGGTGTTTCCATCAATGCTAAAGGGGGGGTATTGTTGGACATTTGATGGTGTATGGGTGGTTTTGTAAGTGTTTCCATTGATGTCAAACAAGTGTTAGAATGGTGATTATGTGTTTGGGAGGAATCCTATGGTTGTTGGAGTGATTTGTAGAAAATCATCACAATAGTAGGCTTACTGTAGAAGCTAGAAACTGATGATTACAGTGATGGGCCAGAAGGAATTCCATCGTAGCTGTAGGCTTCTTGTCGAGAATCGTCATGGTATAAGTCTTACTAAAGAAGCTATAAAATGATGATTACAGTGATGGGCCAGATGGAATTCCATGGTAGTTGTAGGCTTCTTGTAGAGAATCATTCTTGGGTCTAAAATGCAGATGCAAATTAGAGTTCCATTTACTATCAATCCGGGTAAGTAAACTTCGAGGATCATCCAATATATATGGACTCAGAGACAAACTAAAATAAGCTAGGTGAAGAAATATTAAAGCTCCCTTACAGGAGACTATCCATTAATACTTCTAATTAACTTTTTAAATTAATGGAATTGAAGCTCTTAAACATAATTATAATTGATTGCATGAAATATTAAAGCTCTCTTACAAGAGACTATTTGTTTATATCTCAAGCATATAAATCAGAAACTTAAACTAATGAAATCAAACATTAAATAAAAAATTAGATTTATTGAAGGAAACATTAATACTTTCTTACGAAATGTGATTCATTAATATTCAAACATATGAACCGAATAATTTAATCTACTGAAATTCACAAACAAACATAAAATAAAATCTTACCAAAACAAAAGTATACTTTCTAGCAAATGGGGATCCTTCCAAGGATTCAAAAGCACACCAAAATAGAAGTCAAATGTAGAGGATCAACGAAGCTCCATTTTATTCATCATAATTTTCAAAGTGCAATGGCTATAAGCTCATATGATCCAAACCAAAACTATTCTAGATTCTATCTAGATTAACATTATTAGGTTACAAAGGACTAGGTTCTAAGATTCTAAAAATTAAGATTACAAATTAAGATTAAGATTAGAAATGAAGGAGATAACACTCCTATTTATGCAAAATCCATGATAACAAACTCATAAATGTAGATCCATTATTCCCTCCTTTGATCCACATATTTCTCAACGAATGGTGACACATAACCCTATCCTCCATGATCTCCTCCATGAGGTCCATCATCTTCTCCATGAGGTCCATGATCTCCTCAAATTCGAATTTGAATATAGAGTTCCACATAAACATGCCTTGGAAGCTTCCTTTGTACCTACACATGTTAACAAACTCATTCTAATTGTTAGTTATAAGTATATGGATATTATTTTCTAAAGTTTAACCACAAATTCACTTTAAAATACTAAGAATTAATAATGTTTTGGAAAACACAATGGTAATTCATTTAATGATGAAAGTGAAGCTGATGTGGTGACATGGTGGTGGAATAGAGGTGAGAAAATGTGTGAATGGAGTGAAAGTGGATGTATTTTAAGGATAATTCTTAGGTCCAACATACCCCCAAACTAAAGGTATTGCATGTCCTCATGCAATCTATTATATTACTTTTTGATACTTGAGCTTTGGCTTAAACTTTGCATGATATCATTTGCTTAACTTTTGCAAAGTGTTTTTGATGAATTGAAACTTGGTTTGTTCTTGTGTTTCAACCATATTTTGTTTGTTTCCTTCAATTTTAATGCATGAACTTTGCATCATGATAATTTGATTTTTATTGCAAAGTATTTTTGTTGGAATGCATCATGGTTGGTTCTTGTGTAACAACCATGATTGTGTTGCATCCAATTAGCTTTTAAGTACTTTTTACAAAGCCGTTTATATGCTCATGTAATAGTGAATACATTTTGAAGGTATGTGGGTTTTAGAATGTGATATATGAATATGGAAAAATATGAATGTGAAAAAGTATGAATGTAAATGTATTCCCCCCAAACTGATGGTTTTGGCAATTTTATGAAATAAGGAAAGGGATTTTTTTCCAAAAATTATCCTTCTAGCTTTCAAGGAATTAAATGGGTTTAAAGTTAGAAAAAATCATACCTCAACTTACACTTTCAAAATGGATGAGAGTTGTGCATGTGTGGTTGCAAAATTCTGATCATAGTCTTCTTCACTTAGATGTGAAAATGGTGGATGAAGTTGAAAAAGTGAATCTTTTATTGTTCCTGCATCTGCTACTAAATCTGCCGCTAGATCTTCTGTTGAATGTTCGGAATCTGTTTCTGAATGCGGCTGATAACATATAAGTCTTGGAAGGGATAAAAAATTTAGAATTTACACTTCCCCCCAGCCTGATTTATTGACTCGTCCTCAAGTCATTTACATCAAAAATTGAAAAGCTTCCTTTGCTACAAAATGTTGGATCTTCAAGTCTTCAACCTTGTGGGCACAATTCTTGTCATGTGAATAAATATTTCGGTGTCGAACATAACAAGAAATTGTTAACTTAGTGGCCATAACTAGATGCCACTAGTCAACATGAGAGCTCCCATCTTTGGTTTGGATGAGAGTCGGGATGCCCCTAACACATCTTTCTAAGTATGAATGAATTTGTCGTTGTTGAATACTTAGACGATCCGATGAACAAGGGACATTGATATATTCCCTTTGTTTATTGGCATGATAGCTTGCCCTTAAGGCATGCAAGCTTCAAGATGTTTGTAGAAAAATATTTAGACTCAAGGACTATGGACTTAATGGTGTATGGAAACAAGGTTTTATTTGAAAGGGTAGGAAAAAAGACACTCACAATGAATATTTAAAGTGGAACAAAAAGCTTGTAAGTGAGAAATGGATAATGACTCTAGCTAGGCAAAAGTGAATTATGGCATCCTTTGACAAGTGGTTGAATTTACAATTTTTCAAAACAGGTTGAAAAATATCCAGAATAACGAATAATATTTCTATTGAAATAGCTGAGGTTGACCAGCGTTGGCCAGCCACCTGTAGATGTCGAATTCAAGTGTGGATAGGTATTTCATCATCCTTGTACATTTAGGAACAACCCTCAAGTCTTCGAATTTGCTAATATGTCATGCAAGATATCAAACCATTAAACCCTTAGAGGAAGTTACAAGAGCTTGTAATTTTTTGGAAATGTCATTCTTATGATCATGGTCTTGTCCTTTAGAATTTCTCATGAAAATAGTCTTTTGAATACTAATTGTCATCTCAGTTTAATCTCCTTAATGATTATTTGATCATCCAAAACCTGCTAAAAAAACTTGGCATAAAGAACATAAGTTTGTTCAAGAAGAGATGGCCATTCCCTTCCTGATTCTTACGCAAAAATTGTATGCCAAAATGAAACCGATTAAGGAATATCAAAAGAATAATTTTAATCCAGTTCATGATGTTAATAAAAATAACCATGAAAAGTAAATCAACTCCCTGTTTGTGTTTGATGGCTCATAGAATGTGCATGTAAAATCTTGGCATTATAGATTATTGTGTCTCGCAGATTAGTACGTTACATAAAAGCATACAACATGAATAATTTTTAATTTTATTTCCAAAACAAGATAATCCTCCAAATGTTTGATAAATGAATCCTCCTAATTTGCTTCCAAGTGTTCTATAGTTTTTAAAATGTGACTACCGCATTTTTTAATTAATACAATCTCATGAAGACCAATGCATAACTTTATTTATCAATCCTGGTGATCCGAATTTAAATAGGAACACAACAAATTATAGAGATAACCATAAACATAGAGATGCAGCAGAAATAATACTTCATTTCATTAATGTAAAATACTGAAATATGCTTACAAACAAGAATGGAAATAAACCAACTAGGGCAATGATAGCTTATCTCTGAGAAGATATGCGGCGGCTACATGCCTTTGAACTGTCTCACAATGAGGCTCAAGGGCCTTTTTATTATTAAAAAATAAGAGAAAATACTAAACAACCAAAACGCTAACCCGAGGAGATGTAACACCAAGAGTTTGTGAGCCCTGTTGGGGTGAGTTGGACAACCAACTTCCCAGGGTCACGAATTGGTCATATTATCTCCATTCAACACGCATGATAGCCCATTGGAAATATCTCTCCGAGGACTATGACGAAAAAGATGATTTTAGACAAAAAATAATTGGCGATAGATTTCCCAAAAAACGTCGTTTAGGGCCGCAAAACAGCTCCGGAATTTTAGGACCCAAAAATTGCTAAAAATAGTAAACTATGCTATAATTAAGGAAAATGAAAAACTGAAAGAAGCATTGGTGGTGATCCCAGTGGAATTAGTGGGTGGCCACCAATATCCACCTGGATCACTTGGAAATAATATCAACTTGAATTCATTTTAATGGATGCTTGCTCTTTGTAGTTGCATATCTTGATTAGAAAATGTATGGTGGGTCGATACCCCATAGAGGACTCTTAAGACCTAGAATGGAGGAAGGCTAAAAGGAAGGAAGTCGTAATAGCCCTTAGCCATAGAAAGAAATCACACATGATCAAAGAATTACGATTTTGCTGATTTTTTTAGCTTTAGCAAATGCTACTCCATAACGATGGCCACATAAGCTCATTTTTCTGTGTGCAGATTTTATTCAGCATGGGTACATTTATATTTTTTTGATTGAAGGTATGTTGGAGTTGAGAAAATGATGCATTGAGCCCAGTAAAATATTATTTGGCTACTATTTCAATATGGAAAACGTTTTTCATCATAACAGTTTGCCAGAAACGCGTAGCAAATTTTACACATAATTTTAAAACTCGATTTCTAGCCAAATAAAAATGAATTTCTAAGAAATAAAATGTGGGTTTTTCTCAAAACAGGGGCATTTATAAAACTCAAAAATGGTTTGCTCCAATTCGTAACTTATTTGGAGATAAGCGGGGTTCTCTGGAACCTTATTTGGAAAACTATGTGCGAAAAAAATGGTTTTTAATTAATGCAGAGAGATAGTGTCGGCCATTCAGTTTTCCCTAGAAATGCCATTCTACAAACACTCCATTGTATTTTAATATAATCACGGATAATCTTGTAAAAACACAGAGGTCCGAGATCCTTCTTTGCACTAAAAATAGAACCTTAAAGTTTTTGTCTTGTTCATATGTTTGTGAGGAGAATTTTATAGTCCTAGCCTCCAAGAGAGTTATGCACTAGTTCAAGAACTAGAGAAAGTATAGGTTGACTGTGTGGTTGAGCTCTTCCACAATAATTTCAAGCATAGTCCAACAGGAATGCTGACCGAGCTCCTCAAATGATGACTGTCCCGCCAAATGATCTGCAACAGTCCAACAAATATGGGGTTATTGCTGGAGTAATACAGGTCCTAGTATTGTATCTGCACTAAGAAGTTTGTGCTTAAAATTGAACCACAGATAAAAAAAAATTTCCATTCTCAATAGCGTAACCAAAGCTTTTCTATCGAATTTTCATTGAAGTACTTACACGGAAAAAAGCTTGGGTTCATGATTCTAAGTTCACAATTCTGGGAAGAAGACTTCTTCCTCGTGATTTTGGGCTCGCATTATGGGCAAAATGCTTCACCCTCGCAATTATTGGAAAAAGTTAACAACACATATTTCCGAGACAATTTTTTAGGTAGATCACTTACCTCGCATTCCTTTCTGGAGATTCCTCTTGCTATGTCGACCTCCTGTTTGAATCGATATCTTCTCTAATTCATAGCTTCACAAAATTGGCATGCAATGATCAAATCATCAAATCGCTCAAATCGTGCCACAAAATATGCATGCAATCATCAAATCACTCAAATTGGAATATTGTTGTTGTAGGTTAGATGGATTCATGCCATCATTTTAGAAGTTTCCCATTCCTTTGCCCGTTTCTCGCTACCAGTAACATAGATATCTACCACCGTCAAAATACAATTGCAAGCCTTGAATGCTCTCTAAAACCACTTCAGAAATAAATTTTAAGTTATCCGCACGTAAGAAGTTACCCTAAGAAAATAAGTATTGCCTTTGGGTTTCAATTATTGTGGGATCTGTGCAAACCTTTCTAAGAATGTGGATCAGCTATCCTTAATTGAACATATGTTGAGGCTGCTGACAAGAATTTCAAAACCTTTTTCTTGACTCCAGGTTGAATACGTAATAACAATATGCAAATGGGTCCAAAATATGGTATGTGACTCCTTAATGCATCATATGAGCAGCTTAATATCGTTATGAAATGAAATTTTAAGGAAAATTAATCAAACTTATCATTTGGATATACTTGTCACTGCATTGTGGTCCTACATAGAATTTGCAGATTCCTGACAAAAAGCTTCTTTGTCGACATAAACTGCCTTTTGAAGAAGAAGCTTCTGCGGTGAGTCCAAGGTCGAGCCCATCTCTGATAAATTACTAATGGCAGCATTCCATCTCTCTGATGCACCATTGCCCATACCTACTTCTGTTGTGTTTTGATTCTTTTTTCCTTTGCAAAATTTCTTCCATCGTACGCAAAGTTTGATTAAAAGAAAATGCAAAGAAATAAATTTTCAATTTTCTCAAAGGTATTGTCCATCTCATATAATGATTGCCTAGGTGGATGACTACCACTCCACAACATTCAAGTATATTTCAAACAAAAGTTCATAATGATTTTGACATTACCAAAATTAGTTTATTCATTCATATGCATTTTACAAAGCTTTAATAATGGTCGCAAAAAGCAACCATAATATATAAAAGTTAATTGATACACTTTTATTAGAAATGTTAACATATCAACAATTTACCCTTACCGCTTATTAATGCAAGGTAATTTCAATATATGTAAAAAACGTTAGTCTAATGAGGTTATGATTTATTTATTTATTTTTATTTTTTTTCAGTTGAAATAATGGAAATCTCAGTCAGGTTTTGATAGAAATTATGGAAAAAATTCGAAACCTACATTAGAGTAAATTTTTGCAAATCTAAATTACAATTATAAAGTTTTGGAATTGGATTTTAAATACCAAAATTTTTGTATAATACTAAATTTATTTCTACTAAAAAACAAGAGTTGTTTTTAGTGTGATTTTTTTTTTCGAAGCTTTTTTAGTGGATTTTTCTAGTCTAATTTCTCTAAAATCCCACAGGAATTCATTGAAATCACAAGTTTGATGGGTATCCCATGCACATTAGAAGTGCCTTAAGGGTTTTTCAGGGTGCTGAATCCATATACACAATCAAATGAGTCATGCCAATGGTTATAGAGTTTGAATTTCAAGTCAGTCAATAAGAGAGCAATGAAATTATGAGACTGAGGATAGAGCGATTAATTTTCCATATAATCGTGTAAAACTTCCCCTATCATGAAATAATGGGTTTCAAAAATATTAAGAGGAAATCTTGAAAATGTTTGTTCGTAATTAAGATCAAGCCGAATGGATTTTTATCATAAATTTCTTCCTTAAAAAGATCACAAATTTCTTCCCTAAAAACTAACATTGAATTGTTTATATGCAGTTTTGGCTTTTGCGAAGAAATGGCCCCAGTACATATGCAGAGTGGTTTTAACACAATTATCAAATCACTAAACTACAGATTTAATTTTTAAATTTGAAATCGAAAATTAAAAATAAAAATAAAAAATGATTTCAATTTCTTGTAATGCTTGTAGTTTTAATGATTTGTGCAAATTCCTAGCAAGAGATTTTTATTTAATTTTGAAAATAAATCAAGAGATTTTCTGATCTTTGTGATCGCTCGAAGCACAGGAAGAGAGCGTACTAACCGATTGATTTTTTTTTTTTGCAGGTTATCGTGGATGAAGTGGCTCACATGAATTTATTCATGAGAAGTGTTTATGATTTTTTTTATGATTTTTATTTTTTGAAAACAAGGCTAAAAGAAAACTTTATAAGATCTCATTTTATTTTTTATCTTCTATTCTACCTTTAACTTAAATTTTTTTTTTTTAAATTTCCTACGTTAAAGAATGCTTCCAGTGAAGCCACCTACGGACTAAAAATTAAAAAATGCTCACATCAAGATTTAAAATTTTTGCTTTATGATTTGCAAACGTGTGAGTAACCTGTCTCATTCTTGGAGTTGGCACAAGGTTCTTTTGAAACCACTCATCAATATTTTCCTTGCTCTCCAAGAAGTACATGTTCAACATCTTCAATTTTCTCATCCGTAGATGGATTATTAAGAAATGGGGAGTTTAAAAACTGAATTTGAAACTAAAAAAGTACGGAAAAAAAAAATCAGAAAGCTCAAACTTGAACTCCTTTATGAAGATCCTGTTGTCACTAAGTTTCACAAGTTAGTCCATAAAAAGAAATTGCAATAAAATTAACTTCCTAAGTCTATCTCCAAATCATCCTCCCCAACAACGGCACCAAAATGTTGGGTCTAAAATGTGGATGCAAATTAGAGTTTTATTTACTATCAATCCGGGTAAGTAAACTTCGAGGATCATCCAATATATATTGACTGAGAGATAAACTAAACTAAGCTAGGTGAAGAAATATTGAAGCTCCCTTACAAGAGACTATTCGTTTATATCTCAAGCATATAAATCAGAAACTTAAAACTAATGAAATCAAACATTAAATAACAAATCAAATTCATTGAAGGAAATATTAATAATTTCTTACGAAAGGTCATTCATTAAAATTTCAAACATATGAACGGAATAATTTAATCTACTGAAATTCACAAACAAACATAAAATAAAAACTTACCAAACCAAAAGTGTACTTACTAGGCAATGGGGATCCTTCCAAGGATTCACAAGCACACCAAAAGAGAAGTCAAATGTAGAGGATCAACAAAGCTCCTTTTTATTCATTATAATTTTCAAAGTGCAATGGCTATAAGCTCATATGATCCAAACCAAAACTATTCTAAATTCTATCTAGATTAACATTATTAGGTTACAATGAAGGACTAGGTTCTAATATTCTAAAAATTAAGATTACATATGAAGGAGATAACACTCCTATTTACACAAAATCTATGATAAAAAACTCATAAATGTAGATCCCTTATTCCCTCCTTTGATCCACATATTTCTCAGCCAATGGTGACACATAACCCTATCCTCCATGATCTCCTCCATGAGGTTCATCATCTTCTCCATGAGGTCCATGATCTCCTCAAATTTGAATTTGAACATAGAGTGCCACATAAACATGCCTTGGAAGCTTCCGTTGTACCTACATGGTGGGCTCCAGTATTGCAGCAATAATGCTACAACTCCTAGGGCTTCCTTCTTTACTTTTATCAACCCAATAGTTCGTAACAAACTTGGAAGCGACAGTGTTGTATGCACAAGTACTAGCTCTTACTGCAGGCTATCACTTGATCAGCTGGCACAAGTTTGCTATGAGATTAAGCCAACTTCTATGAGTTCTCAGAAGAAGCTTTAACTGTGATGAAAGAAAACTAACTCTACAAGGGTTATTCTATTTGCAGAAAGAGAAGGAAAACTGAAATGAAACGCAAACCCTAGCAAACCCTTGTTTATCTACTAACCCTACTTTTGTAAGAAAAGAGATGGAAACTAATGAAATGAGTGCCATTGACTACTGAAAAGGTAAATTGCATTTATTTAGGCTACTTCTGAAAAGAAATGAGAATAAATCATCTTTTTGTACTTTTGAGTATTTTTATGTGAAATTATTATTCTTGTGATTTATCTAGTTGTGATTGTGCAGAGGTTTGGTGGCGAAGGATGGTGGAGTTGGTTGTTGCAGAGGTGAAGGAAGGTGTGGAGAGGTCCTAAGAAGCCCCTAGTACCCTTCTAGAGACTTTCATAGCGACTGGGCTTTGAAAAATCACTCACAAGTAATTCTACAAGAGGCTGTAGGGGATCTACAGGAGGATCTACAAGAGGATCTATAGGAGGAGGCCGAGAGTTATTTTTAGAGTTTTGAAGGTGGAAAAATGATGGGAAAGGGGAACTGAAGGCTAGATGAAGGTGTTGAGGTGTCTAGAACTTGTCAAGTAAGATCAAGGACGAGCGTGATGGTTGGATTTGTTCAAATGTCAAGAAAGCAGCTTTATGGAAAAAAACGCAGAAATTAGGGCAGATTGGCGAAATGTTGTCAATGAGTTTGGAAATATATGAGAAGTGATATTGTGCTGGCTATTTTATAGAGGGATGGTGAGAAGAGATGTCCTGCAAGAGATCTGCACATTTACTTATCAAAACTAACCAAAGAAAGAACTACAAACAGAACTTTGTCTAGCTTGACCTAATTTCTGGCCTATAAATAGAAAATGTTGAAAAATACCATATGAGTAGAAAATCATGCAAGACAATGATGGTAAAATAATAGGAAATGATCTAAGCAAATGATTCTAAACCAATATCAACCTTTCCAACTCAAAGTATCACACTAGCAGTTGCATGGAAGAGCAAAAATTGTGTTTTTGGTGGCAACAACAGTGCTCTGACTTCAAATCATAGTCCCAAGAAGGGAGAAAGGAGATCAGGGCCTATTGTTTGCATTTTTGTATCTTTTTTGTCACTGCAGTAACTTACTTAAGCAACTTGAACGAAAAACAACTATACTAATCATCAAAAGCAGCCTAATCTGACAAAGTAAAATGAATCTATGCAACAAAAATTAACTCATGAATGGAAGCAAAAATATACAAGTACACAGTAGGAGGTGCTGGGAAACTTGGGTTGGACCCTAACCCAAGAGCTTCATCCCTCCGAAAGAGATCAGTGCTAGCTCAACAATAGTTTCATCTTCATTATCAAAAATAGCAGTTACATTACATAAACTGTTCTAAAAAAGGAACTCGAAAATGAGTTGAACACAATACTGCACAAAAGTGCGAAAATCTACTAATAACTAGCTAACCTGATGAGGCTCTAAGCCTCCTTATTTATACAAATGGGGACTTCCAATAGTCCTCCTAAAATCAAGGAAGTCAGCTTCCTAGAATTGAAAATAAACAGTAGTCCTACTTTACTTGCATGGCTACCCCTTGGAATCATTAATGTGGACATTTGTGCTCTGCGTTTCTAATGGAGGATTCGAGAGAAGGGGTCATAAATGAAGGAGACACCCCCCTACAAATCCTCTTCCCTATTTTCCTTGAGTTTTGGCTGCCATTTGCTCATAAATTCCTTGACTTTGTCCAAAATTGTCCAAAAAATCTGCATAAAACATTCATTAGACTACATGGCAAAGTGAATAACCCAATTCACTCTATTACCATAAATATATTAAAAAACATGCAAAAAACTAGTGAGAATGGTGGATTAAGTCAAAATAAGAAGCAGAATGAGCCCATATAGTTACCCATTTCTGGGGCTCATCATCACCCCCTGTTGAATGGGTTGCTCATCCTCTGAGCAACTAATCTAACTCTTCATCTTTAATGGTTCTGATAGATTCCCTAACATCCCAAGCCTCTGATTTGATGTCTTCCTCTTTATCATGGAAACCTGCTTTCCTATCCATTTCTTCCCATTGTTTCTGTTCTTCCTCCTTCTTTACTCCTTCCAACAATCCTACTAATAGTGGAGGACTGAATTTAAGGCCAATCCAGTTTGCCTTCAAGCTTTGCATTGAGTGCTTATATAGGGGCACTCTCTTCATGTATTCCCTCATCCTATTTGGGGAGTGATACTCCTTGATCCTTAGGCTACGTGGCAATGTATTCCACCTTCTCATGCAGGCATGAATGCAGTCATCACCAAACAATCTCTCCATATCCTCGAAATGAGCAATAGCCTGTGTTTTCTTGTCAACATAGTTAGGGAGAAATTGAGGATTAGCTGCAAGGTGTTCGTGGGCATAGATGAGAGCTAAGGGTTATGTTTGTTCGACTCTAATCATCAGGGGCTCACTCAGCTCTTTTTCCATCATTTTCTAAATTTCCACTGCTCTCTTTTCTTCATGGCTCATCCAAGATGCCATAGCCATTAGTTGCAAGTCTCCCAATGCAACATTTGGATCCCATAAATTGATGTTAGTAAGTGCCATGTTGTGTAGGTAAAATTTTGCTAGATTTTCTTTATCCTTAGCTGAACTGTGATCACATAAATGCATAAATCGGCCATAATCTTGAAATGGTATTGTGCCCCTTTGGGCCAGTGTCTTAATCTGAAATTGGAGCCACTAGTCTTTGAGGTACAATGCATATGATATGGCTGGCTTCTTACACTCTACTACTTCCATTTCCCAGCTAGCCATGTAGGCTAACTGGGCTTCCTTTTCTTGTAGCTTCCTTTTCAAAATCAATACTTCAGTTTCTGCCTGGGATTCTTTTTCCTTTTACTGTTTCATCAATGTCTCACTATCTGTCTGGGGTTCCTCTTCTTGTTGCTATCTTTCTGTTGCCTCACTATCTGCTTGGAGTCCCTCTTTATGTTGTTGTCCTTTTAAGATTGATAGCTCATTCCCTCCTTGAGGTTCCCTTTCTTGTAGATGTTTTTTCAACATTTCATTTCTTCCTGCAATTGAGCTCTTCTGATGCTTTCCATATTCCCGACCAAGCTCAATTCTCTGCTCATCTCTCTCAACTTGTTTGCCATGTGCCCTATGTCTTCTATCCCTTTGGATTTTGCAATCTACATCCATGTGTGGGTCCTGACTCTTTCCTTTTCAAGCTCGAAGAAAATAGGTACTGCAAACTTTTGTGGGATGACCTTCCCACCTTCTAGAAGGTTGTAGTAGGAGCCTAAGTTAGGCTAAGGTCCAAGCTCTGGTATTTCTTTTGCCTTATCTTCTACTTGGGACTATTCTTTTGCCTTCTTTTCCAATTTTTTAGTTTCTTTGAGCTTTGCCAATGTCTCCTGTAGATAGGTTTGTGCCTCTTGTAGGACTTCTTTAGAGTCCATTAATTTGATCCTTACCTTCCAGGTAGAGGTCTTAGGACTTCCTCTCTCATAAGTGATGGAGATTTTGGAGGGATATTCCTCCTTTGTTACAGTAGGTGCATCCTCAATGATGACAGTTTCTTTCGAAGGTGGCTGAGGCTTGCCCATCTTGATTCTAGTGCTCTTTCAAGCTTTGAAATACATATATGGCTGTCTTTTTCTCTTCCCTTTTTGCTTCGCTGGAGTACTGAGTGAAGCAAGAACAACTGCTACTTCTCTTGCTAGTGCCTCAGGAGAAACTTCTTCTTGTTGTTTTTCTCCTTCTTCCTCTGCAGTTTTTCCTGTGTCTGTTGTTTCTGATTTTGTTTCTGTTGTCTCTGGTGTTGTTTTCTCCTCTACTTGTTGAGTTTCTACTTTTCCTATGGCAGTCTTTTTTTGGTTTGTCTTGGGCTTCTTCTTTTTAGTTCTTGTCCTCTTCCTTTTCTTTGCTGTGGTTTTTCCTTTTTCTACTTTTGATGTTGTTTTCTTCTCTGCTTTAGGTTCAACTATGGTTATGTCTTGTTTCTCCTCTCCTCTCTGTTTTTCTTCTTTTTCTTCGTCTAATTGAATGTTCTGTGCTTCCTCATGGATTTCCTTCTCAAGTTCCTCTTTCTGCTCCTCCTCTTCACTGCCACATGGACTAAGGTCATCAGTGAGAGTTTTTATGTCATCTTCTCTAGTCATGTTCCTAAAAATTTCCCAGGCTATAGGGATTGTGTATGTGTGTAGGGCATACTCAACTAGTAATTTAATGAGCCCATGGTGAGCCAGTTGGTCTGGAACCCCTACATTCAATTTGGTGCTACATTATATTAGAGATTGGAGGTGAAAAGGTGGAAGACTAAGTTTTCTAGATGTAGGTAGGTCCATTCCATATCTTAGTTCATGTAATAATATGAAATGATAACCATAGGATATACTGTATCTTCCTTCAAAGGATATATATCTCATAATATAGTAGCTGACCTCACCCCATGGATAAGGTATACTTGTCCTTTTGATCCCATTCTGATCCTCCACTGGATGTTCATCAGGCTGGAAAAAGGTCTTTTTAGCAACCTGTCCTAGTGGTTTTTCTTCTTTGCTCTAGGGGAGCCCAAGTGGAAGACTTGTAATTCTTCTAATGAATTCTAGTGTAAGCTCTATGGTTAGACCCCTAAAATTGACTATAGCATGGGTTTTTGAATGGGGTCTTAAAGACAATAAAAATTCCTTTGTAATTTCCTCATCATACCCATGAAATTTCTCAAAGAAAAGCATCCAATTTTCCCTGGTAAAGAGCGCTACCACTTTTGCATGTTCATGCAATTTGGTGGAATTTAGAGGCTCCTTTCTCATAAAACCCCCTATCATGATGTTTAGTGACTGCTGGAAATTATTAGGTGAGGAGGAAGGCAGCAAATTTTCAAACCAAAAAACAGAGGAACATCTGAGGTTTTTTCTAGAACCAGAGAGTGTTTTTTGTGTTTCTTCTTTTTAACAAAACAAATTGTAATTTTCTTCCCCTTCAAACTCTGTTCTCAACCTCAATTTACTTTTCGGGTTATTGGAGGAAATCAATATCTTTTTCTTTTTAAAAAAACACAGAGAGCAAGACAATGTTTTTTTTCCACAAAGTAAGCAGACCACCCAATGCAAATTCACTATTTTACAGGCTTAATTTCCTATGGTTGCATCACTTCTTCATACAGGAGTACGGGGAAGAAAGAGACAGACTTTTAGTGCAAAGAATAAAATGGACAGACTGTATATATTTCAGAAAAACACAAGCAGACTTCTGTTCTCACTTTCCCTTTATTTTTCAACTCAGTACTTCGTTTCAAATCCACCACCTTTTGTAGATAATTAACGTGCAGAGTGGGTTGTCCGAGCCTACCTTCTTTCAAGCTCAAATTTGGCATAAAATCCCGAATTTTCCCTCGGCAGAGCTATTTGACCTTCCTGTAGAAAGGCTCATGTAGACTATGTTTCCACTCCTATAGAGTGCGATAATGCTCTTGTAGAGCCCAATAAGCGGAAGGGTTTCGAAACTGGTAGACAGCTACTATTTCGAGGTTCTGAAGGTGGTAGGTGAGTTGTTGCAGCTGAGAACATGTCGATGCAAATGAAAACAAAGGTGGTGGAGGCTTCGACTGTAGTGTACTTAAGCTTATGGAATTTTCTACGGTGACAAGGTGAGGTGGTAGGAAGGGTACATTATCCCCATCCGAACTGTTGGTCCCTACTTCAGTGCCATTATGATACTTCATGACACCTACCTGCAATCACTTCCATCCTTCCCATTATACACAACCACCACTACCTGTTTTGAGTTTTTCTTCCTGAGTTGACTGAACACACGTGCTGATTGCATCCACTGAACATTGTTTGAATTGGACGAGGCTTGTTCGAACTAGACGAGGGTGGCCAGTTAGCTGGCCACTAATTTCATTTAATCACGACCATCTTAATGGTTCATGCAATTTCTAAATCGTATTCATGCAACAAAGCAATAGGTTTAGTCGCTTACCTGTTAATCGCTACCATGCTCTGCATGTTTAGACTTTGGTACTTTGTTCTTAGATTGTTGTTGTTGTTGGCCGCTCATGCCTTCTGAACTAGTGACCAGGCTATGTCATGCTAGTGATCTTCTTAATCAGGAACGACTCCTTGCATGTTGTATACACCTGTGGCTACACTGAGCCTACCTCTAGAGCTTGTTTTTTTAAAGGGATCAGCTGTTACAGGAATCCTGCAGGATTTCCTATAACTGCTTCTCCCTCTAAAAATTTTGGCTAAGGTTTGAGTAGGGATTGAAGAGATAGTGAGGAATGTTCTAAAGGAAAAACAACTGGTATGCACTAGGTAAGAAGCAAGTCAAGGATGCTACTTTTTTATTCTTCATCAATTTTTTTTAAAAACAAAATAAACATAATTTTTGTGCTTTCTGTACAGGGAAGAAAGAAGTGAGTGGAAATGTAGTGTTGCAGGGATGGAATGAAGAGTTAGGAGGATGAATGGTGGCAGGGAGGTCCACAGGTCTTCTGGACAAATTTCTCGCGCTTTGATTCTTTTCTAAACTTGATTTCGAGCTCTCCATGGTTCCTATAGGAGCCTCTTGTAGAATGCACAGAGCTTCCTGTAGGATGCAAAATTTCTAGTACAAGTGAGACCAGGGCCTCAGAAAAGACAATGGCAATGGAGAAATGATCTAGCAGGGGTGTTTTCAGCCTAGCCATGTCCTTTTTTCCACTGTGACCCTCCTGCAAACTGTAATGCATTCAAAAGAAGTTAGTTTTTCTATTTTTTCTCTGTTTTTTTCTTTTTTCTTTTTTCTTTTTCATTTTTTCTCTTTTTTTTCTTGAGACAGTTGGGGTGCCTCCAGGAGTTTTTCACCGTCATTGCCTGCCCTGGGTGCCTCTAGGAGGTTTTCACCTAGGGATCTTTTATTCTCTTTTTTCTACTTTTTTTTTAGGGTGTAGGTGGAGTGTATGCAGAGACCTGCTCCACTACCAACACTGTTTTACTCATATTTTCAATGAATTCTTCCTTGGACAGAGACTTCCTGTAGATCTTCAACCTATTCCCATTGATGAGCATGGAGATGGCTTCTTCATTGATGGTCCAAATCAGAACTGAACCATTTTCATTGCATTTTTCTACTGTGTACGGTCCCAACCATCTTGTCCTCAGTTTTCCCTTGAAATCTTTATATCTTGAATCATACAGAAACACCCAATCTCCTCCCTGGAACTATTTTCTATGAGGTCTCTGTCATGCCATATTTTCCTTTGAAGTTGGAATACCTCTGAGTGGAGAAGGGCCTGCAATCTCTGTTCATCCAATCCATTTAGCTGAAGTAACCTTTCCTTTTGTGCACAGCTGAGATCTAGGTCCAACTAAGCTGCCATCCTTAAGGTGTTATATTCAAATTCTATTGACAGCAAAGCCTTCTTCCCATAGACTAGTTAATAGGGTGTGAACCCTGTGGTGGTTTTCCACGTGGTGTTATAGGCTCAGGTGGCCTCAACCAATCGATTTGCCCAATCCTTTCTGCTACTACTCACTACCTTGGTCAAAATTCCTTCCAAAGCTCTGTTAGTGACTTGCACCTATCCATTCGCTTGCGGATGATAAGGGGTGGAAGTTTTGTTCTTAATTTTGTGGTGTGTGAGCAAGTCTTCAATCAGATTGGATGTAAACTGACTTTCTTGATTTGTGACTAATTCTCTTGGATATCCAAACTTGTAGAATATATTCTCCCTAAAAAACTCATCTACTTTTTCTTCTGTTGCTCACTTGATCGCCTTTGTTTCTGCCCATTTTGTCAGATAATCAGTGCACACAATGATGTAATATTTTTGTTTTGAAGGAGGGTTGATAGGACCCACAAAGTCCATGCCCCACTTCTCGAATGGCTCGAATATCACTTGAGGTTACAGGGGAATCTCATCCTTTGGAGTAGGTTTCCCCATCCTTTGACATCGGTTACATTGGCTGATATATCTCCTGACATCTTAATGAAGAGTGGGCCAATAGTAACCTGCTTGCAGAATTTTGAAGGTGGTCCTTTTTGTTGCAAAGTGGCCCCCACAGGGCCCATCATGATAGGTTAGGAGAATGTAAAAAACTTCCTCCTCCATGGAACATCGCCTCAAAATATGATCTGGGCCAAGTTTGAAGAGATTGCCCCCAATCCAGGTGAATGGAGCACTTTTCCTCATGATCTTGCTTTTCTCTTTTGAGGACAGTTGTGGCGGAAACTGTGCTAAAACCAAGTAATTTTCTATATCAACAACCCATGGCGATAGTACTGAGATAGAAAATAGGTGTTCATCTGACATTTGATCATCCACCATCCCTTCTTCACCTGTAGGTAGATCTAATCTAGACAAAAAATCAGCAACAACATTTTCCTTACCCGGTGTATCAACAATGGTTAGATCAAATTTCTGCAATAAAAGTAACCATCTAATAATACAAGTATTTACATCTATTTTGTTCATTAAATACTTAATTGCAGCATGATCAGTGTGTACGAATGTTTGATAGCCTGTGATGTAGTGTCTGAACTCATTTAGGGAATGGACTACAACTAGGAGCTCCTTTTCAGTTACAGTGTAGTTTAGTTCTGCCTTGGACAAGTTTTTACTTAATATATGGCATAAGGCAACTTCTCATCAACTTTCCCTAAGGCTGCTCCTATCACTTTGTTCGAGGCATCTGTATGAATGTGGAAAGGTAGGGCCCAATTTGGACCTCTCAAAATTGGGGCAGTTACCAATTTACCTTTCAAGGTATCCAAAGCCTCTTGACAGTTGTCAGTCCATATGAACTCAACATCTTTTCCCGAAAGACCAAATAATGGAGAGGCTAGCTTACTAAAATCCGTAATGAATCTTCTATATTACCCTGCTAAGCCTAGGAAACTCCGAACATCTCTTACCTTTTGAGGAGGTGGGACCCTTTGGATGATGGCAATTTTGTTGGGATCCACCTGTATTCCTTGCTGTTATCAGGAAATCTAGTGTCTATTCAAAGCTACTAGTCCCACTAAGATGGGTAGCTATCTTAGAAACAAACAAACTAAAGTTACTTTCGTTTTCCTTTATGAGAAGTAGATAGGAGAGGAGCAAAGAATTCCAACCTCGATCTTTCGCTTGGTTCCTTGCTTGTTCCTTCTCCCCTATGACAGATATTTGCTACTCCTTCCTTGCTTACCTGCTTTAAAGAGTACCTGTAAAGTCAAAGCAACATAATACCTTCAAAGTACTGGGATCTACAATCATAAAAAATATAGGACCAAATATATATTGACCACACAAATGCATATATCATCAAACATACAAGAATGTGGAGGAAACATCGAATAGCTTTATTGATAGAAAGAGTAGAAGAGAGGATTACAACCCATTGATCTGACCCAATGTCATCCTCCCAGCATGAAAGCCCTTCTTCACCTCATGAAAAGCTTAGATCACCCAACACTATGATGTTCCACTACGAAACCAATAGCACTTCCTTACAAGATACAAAATTCCAGCCTCTGGATCTCTGGGATGAGGGATCCATATATAGATGTTTGCATGGGGGTGAGTTAGCTTTTGGGATTTTGATTAGTGTCCTCTCTCTGATAGTTCTTGGTTCCACTTGGAGATTCATGATCTCTTACTCATCCCTGGGCGAATTCAGAGAGGCAAGTGTCACAAGAGAAGTTTCTGGAAGATTCCATGATCATCCACTTACAAACTGTCTCTGACATTTGTCTATTCTTGCCCATCGCACCCTACAGAAGGTCTTTCTAGTATGCATCGCACTTTTTGCATGTGGCAGGTGAGATGCATCTCACCCTTAGCACTGAGCAGTCTGTATGGTCCAGTTTTGACCTGTTCTGAGCAGTTTTCCAGGGAGAACTTCTGGGAGATGATGTAATCAGATGACCTTGTTCCTTTAGGGTATGAAACAACACTTTTAGGGACTCAGAAGCCCTTGGTTTATGGACATATATGATTGGGGTTGTAGTGCCCAAATATGTCTATAACAGTTGCCCCCTAAAGCATGAGGTCATAAATCTTTTGATGTCGGGTGAAATGCTTTATCATGAGGATCTGAGGTTTTTCGAACTAGAAGGTGACCTGTAATAAGATACAATACATTACATTATCTTCATATTATTTTGATGATCTAGCTGAGGTGGGCATTCCCATGCTCAGCTCTATAAATTCATTTTCATGTACATAGGACAGACAACAGTCTGTATGGCAGACTGATGATTCTGATAGAGTCATCATCCTTTGATTTGGATGATCATTTGTGCAGCAATAATGTACATTTGATGCCTTTATTTTCTTGAATATATCGCAGTCTGGATGGATGAAACTAGATCTAGGGTCTTCAAACTCATTCAATCTTCGCTCGGAGTACAAGTCAATCCATGTGAAAAGATGTTCTCAAGTCGAACATGGAAAGACATCGCCTGATTACCAGCCAATGATGAAAGCTATTAACAGGCGTGATAGGAATCACCAATAATGATGATGACCCTCAAGGTACGACAGTACAATTCACGTGGTGTGAAAATGGGACTTGGTGTTGAACACCACGCAAAATCTTTCAGTCGAAGGCCATTGATGTAAACCTGTCGCCGGAAGTGAGAAACTTGCCATTGAGGCATGCAAGCATCAAAGAACTGAAAGGGTTGTTCCTAGGTCGACTTCTTGGATAATGAGCTGTCATCGACAAGAAGTGACCCGTCGTAGGAGGGCCTTAATGAATTCCACATCTACGACACGGAACAGAGAAAATGATTTTGTGGAGGTGAAAGCGATCTAATGATACAGGGTTCAAGGTTGCGGTCATGAAAGAATGAAGGGTGAAGGTATTGTAGCGGATGAGACACAAGCTGGGTTGGTGAATTCTCTGAGCGACTTTTCTTGAACATATCGATGACACTGAAATGGATTGGTAGCGTTAACCCCAAAAATTGATGGCACATTGCACCAATGGTAATATGACCGGTGAACGGAATAACCCAACTCGACTCAATCATGGTGATGGAGTGAAAGTGTCATGTTCAAGACCGACTTGCTACCAATAAAGTTTCTTCAAGTTTTCTTCCAAATTTTTCCTGAGTCATTGCTAACCAGTACCTCTTTATTTTTGTCAAGCTTGAGGAGGATAACATATGCTTGTTCTATAATTTTCCCTTCCGACAAACCCGTCGCTATGTTTTAACGAGAATAGCAACAGTGAAACTCGTTCTTGTCTGCATGGACAAGTTTGTCGCTATTGGTTTTAATGAGTTTAATGACAAAGACAACTCTGTCCTTTTTCAAATTTAGAGAGTCTGAAAAGGGACGAAAAAGAAACTCCACTAATCATTTTTCGTCATATAATCCCTTAAGTCCAAAAAAGTATAAAATAATACGAAAGGGATGAATTTTTGATAGTTTTAACAAGCCTAACAAGACAAGCGCTCGATCTTTTTGTGTAATAATCCCTCGGGTCCAAAAAGATTAAAATCTAGAGGAGGGATCGCACTTCTGATAGCTTTAATGAGCTGGAGAGGCCAAATGCTCGGTAATCTTTTCATATTTTATGAGTCAGATGAAAAGAGCTTAAAGGAGACTCGTTTTTGAGGAACGAGTGATATTTTCAGGTAGCAACTGGTTCCAGGTAAAGTTTTGGAATTTCCAAATCACAGCAGTGTTATGAGGATGGTTAATAGAATCACTCATCGCAGTTGTTCCTCAAAAGGGTAAACAATCAAATGGAGGCATATGATCAACTAAAACAGAGTGGAGGTGATGGTAAGAACATGACCAAGGCTCAAAAGCTGATGATAATGTGTTCACAATGGTTATTTACCAGAGGTTGGTTCATTTTTTAATGAGCTTAAACTCTGGTGGAACATGTGCTCATTGCTTAGGTTTAATTTTTAACGAGCTTGAACTTTGCATAAAACTGTTCATGCCAGTCGTATAATAAGGATGTCTCATCGATAGGTTTAATTTTTAGGGAGCTTGAACCGTTCGAAAGTTTGCTCCGAATCCTTTCTTTATGTAAGCTAAGAATGACCAATCCTACGAGTTTAAAGGGTTCAGAATCTACAAAATAAGAAAATAAATGGTCACTTTTCACTTCCATGCGAAAAGGTTTGCATGCCCCCACGTATAATGAAGTAGAGTCTCTAGGTTACCCTTCAATTTGCAAACAAAGCACTTGCTTTGTCAGGAAGGGCATACCTTTTAACGTACAAAGTAGAGTTTCCAGGTTACCCTTCAATTTGCAAACAAAGAATTTGCTCTGTTAGGAAAGGCATACCTTTTGACGGAGGTATCTTATTCCAGTCTAATCCCATTTTACTAAACGGACGGGTGTGTCAGACTAGTCATATTCCTATGCAGAAACCCACCTTATATCTGGGGTTCTTCTGCCAAAGCAGACCAGGGTGCATGCCCCCTGGGTTTTAGTCACAATCACTGAATTACTCGCGCTCATCAGGTGGATAGACTAGAGATTGATGAGACATTCCTTGTGTGAAAAGACCAGTTAGGGATGGAATTTGACTATTAGCAATGTGTGAGCCGAGGAATGAAATCTATTCTACGAGCAGGACCACTCTACCTTCATGCGGAAAATACATTACTTGAAAGAGTGAGGAGACAATCGCTCCCATGCTATAAGTATAGTCACGCCCAAGGAGTAGATTGTAATCTAGAGGTCCTTGGACTACCATTATGTTTAGATAAATGGTTTTCCCTCTCAAAGCTATAGGCAAATTTGGAACGATCCCCAACAATCCACTAGTTACTTTGTCAAAGCCTGTTATATTTTGCATCTTAGGCAGAAGCGATGGTGAACCAATTGCTTTCCAAGCAGTTGAGGAAAGGATACTCACAGAAGCCCCTTCATCTATGATAGTACCGACCATGACCATTTTGTAAGCTTGTAAAATGATTTAGAATGGTACATTAGACGGTAGACGGGGTCTGCCCAGTAGATTCCAGTTGAAGGAAACGACTAGGTTGCTTGGAGGTGGGACCGAATAAATGGCTAGATATGACTCTAACGAACTTCCTTCCTGCGGTAAAGGAATGGGTAGATTTCCCCCATGTTCATCAGAGTCTGTGTTTATGAAAAGAATTTGAACAGTGTCATTCTCATTCTCTTCGGTGACTGTATCATCTGAAGATGGACCTTTTGAAGACAAGACTGGGTCGACTACCGTCTCGACCTGATAATTTTGGTTCGGTGTAGATTCAGAGGGTTTATCTTCAATGATAGATGCTTCGACTGACCATAAAGGTGTGTCAGTCGGATTTTCAACTAGCGATGGACTTGGCAAGAGTTTCTTGTATCCAGGAGGAAGCTGTAGTAGTGAAGTAGGACGGTTATCCAAGACTCTTTTAGCTTCATCCAAGAAGGGACAATGGTGGATGGCATGATCGCCTTCACATAGCCTACAATGAAACTTATATTTTCCTTTCCGCCCAAAGACTTCGTTTTCACTAGTTGACGATGTACTCTCAACATGATTATCAGAGGTTGACAACACCAGATTGTGCAAATGAGGAGACCAGTCCCTTAAGATCCGAGGGATGCAAGGACAATCTCAATGATAGTGATCTCCTTTGCAAATGACACATGGAGATTTAGGTTTGGATGGTACAGTGTGTGGATTTTCGCTAGATGATGCACAGTTTCCCCTTTTTGCCTTGGCTCCTTCTTCTTCTTCTCCTTCTCCTTCCCTTTCTTCTTCTTCTCAGTTACTTGGTTTTTAGCTTTACCAGCTTCACCAAGTGAAGAGGAAGGAGGGGAGGGAGAAACAAACGAAGCAAAAGGTTGGGGGGTAACTCTAGTATCATCTAGTTGCTGATTTGATTGCTCAGGAATCACGGTGCTTTGAACGACAAAGGTCGAGAAGAGCCATATTGGCAAGTCGATTGTCAGTCTTGGAAGGGACAATGTGGCCATATGAGGTGCACCAACATCTCCACAAGAGGAGAAAGGACTAGGATTTCCCCCAAGGGGAAACACTTGGTTGGTGGACTCCATTTTCTCAACCTAAGACCAATGAGGGAACAATGATGTTATTCCGATTAAAATAAATTTTATGACGCTTTGGCACAACTTGCTTTTTTAGTTTTTAAGAGTAGAGAAAAAGCTAAAGATGACTCTAGCTGCCTTTGATTTTTAATGAGCCTGAAGTGACAAGTGCTCAGATGGACCTTTTCCTTTAAGGAGTCTGAAAAGGAATGAAAGGGACTACTTTGGAAATATAGATAGAGGGATTACCAAACCAATCACAAAACTGCAGAATACTTTTTATGGTACGGCAGTCAATCTTCCCGAATGTCATGTTCAATGCATTGTGATCGATAGGGCAGTAGACACGGCTTCCTAAGGATAAAGGATATAGCCTCTTGTGGTCTCCCAATATATACTCGACGGTACATGGGAGCACAAGTCCATACTGGCACTTGTCGTATTAAAGAGGAGGAATCACCCAACCTACGATGAAGGCAATAGTTACCAGGATTTACGACACCGGAATACGTCTCTAGCCTAGACTTCTAAATGTTGTGCGTTAGGTTCCAAAGAATTTTTATGTTCATTGAATTTACTTTACAGTTGATCTTTCTTAAGAATTTTTCCTTTAAGGTTCACCGTGTGATGTAGATATACAATTCCTAAAATGAAATCTAAGATGATAAACAATCATTTATTCTTCTTTTTGCAATGAAAATCCTAGCTACTAAGGAAAGAGAAGTGAGATTCTTTCAACATAGAGCAGAGAGCACACACTAGATGCACTATCCTAAATCAAAATCAACAAGCAGTATAAATGCAAATGCACATGCATGTATTTGTTTTTCGCTTTCTTAATGTATGAATGACAAAAAGAATGCTAAGTACAAATTTGAATTATCTTTTCAAAGCGATAGTACTAGCAATTTTCTCTTCAAAAGACGAAAGGAAGACAATGATGACACTTTGCGATTTTGAATTGAAATCTGCTTTCGACATTTGAAAAACTATTAATTCAAATCAAATACAAGAGTAACAGTGTAATTGACCATCAAGAATAGTAGGATTATTTTCTTTGATTGAAAATGACACTTGCAACACTTCCAAATCAAAAGACGACAGTTCGACCAAGATACTTCTTTGTAAAGGATAATTGTAAATGGCGAACAATACATAAAAACATTCACAATTCTTTGTAAAATGAAGGCTGAATAATGCAAAGGAAGGGTGTTTCCACAGTGGTATACTGATCACAGACAACAAAACTCTTGAATAAAGCTGAATAGAGTGAAGAAAAATCAAAATATGGAGGCAGAAACAGTCTTATCTGATCATTTCACCTGTAACACGGGGAAACAGGGATGCATCTCACCTACTGCACACGAGAGGTGAGATGCATCCAGATTGCCAAGAGGAGAAGGTGCGATGGTCCAGGGACGAGACTTCAACTTGGTTTTTATTCATAGTTTGAAGTTTAGTTCAGGGATTTAGGCCAAGCTAATGATAGTCAGTAAATGCAAATCATAGGGGCTGATCTAATGAGGATACTTGAGCCACCACCAGGGCAATTAGGATGTTTGCAAATTAACTTTTCAGTTTATAAACAAAACTAGGAGATGGACTGAAGCATCATTGATCTACTTTGCACTTGCATAACAAATGTAGTTCGAAGGCTAGCTGTCTTAACTTCAGGCTCCGTCTGTAGTTTATAAAGCAAACAAATATAGACTAGAAAACAAGCTATTCTCTCCCCAATGGAGTCGACATTTTGTTATCAGGAAATCTAGTGTCTATTCAGAGCTGCTAGTCC
The DNA here is from genome assembly GCA_000404065.3 of Pinus taeda. Lineage (NCBI taxonomy): Eukaryota > Viridiplantae > Streptophyta > Pinopsida > Pinales > Pinaceae > Pinus > Pinus taeda. The sequence continues at coordinate 67,130 of APFE031070399.1, forward strand.
CACTAAGACGAGTAACTATCTTAGAAACAAACAAACTAAAGTTACTTTCGTTTCCTTTATGAGAAGTAGATAGGAGAGGAGCAAAGAATACCAACCTCGATCTTTTGCTTGGTTCCTTGCTTGTTCCTTCTCCCCTCTGACAGATCTTTGTTTCTCCTTCCTTGCTTACCCACTTCAAAGAGTACCTGTAAAGTCAAGGCAGCATAATACCTTCAAAGTACTGGGATCTACAATCATAAACAATATAGGACCATATATATATTGACCACACAAATGCATATATCATCAAACATACAAGAATGTGGAGGAAAACTCCAATAGCTTTATTGATAGAAAGAGTAGAAGAGAGGATTACAACCCATTGATCTAACCCAGTGTCATCCTCCCAGCATGAAAGCCCTTCTTCACCTCATGAGAAGCTTAGATCACCCAACACTATGATGTTCCACCAGGAAACCAACAACACTTCCTTACAAGATACAAAATTCCAGCCTCTAGATCTATGGGATGAGGGATCCATATATAGATGTTTGCACAGGGGTGAGTCAGCTTCTGGGATTTTTATTAGTGTCCTCTCTCTGATATTTCTTGGTTCCACTTGGAGATTCATGATCTCTTACTCATCCCTGGGCGAATTCAGAGAGGCAAGTG
>APFE031070399.1:67800-130384 GCA_000404065.3 Pinus taeda
ACATTTGTCTATTCTTGCCCATCGCACCCTACAGAAGGTCTTTCTAGTATGCATCGCACTTTTTGCATGTGGCAGGTGAGATGCATCTCACCCTTAGCACTGAGCAGTCTGTATGGTCCAGTTTTGACCAGTTCTGAGTAGTTTTCCATGGAGAACTTCTGGGAGATGATGTAATTAGATAACCTTGTTCCTTTAGGGTATGAAACAACACTTTTAGGGACTCAGAAGCCCTTGGTTTATGGACATATATGATTGGGGTTGCAGTGCCCAAATATGTCTATAACACTTGCTGAGAAATTGTATGACCTAGCATGGTCCCTTCAATCATCGGGAATTCACATTTTTTAGGATTGAGGGACAGGTTCATTTCAATGCACTTGGCTAAAACTTTTCCCAAGTTAGTCAAAGCTCCTAGAATTTAGAACCATAAGGGGTAAATTCATCCATATATATTTCCATAGAATCATGAACCAGTTCAGCGAATATACTCAGTATTGCTCTCTGGAAAGTGGCGGGAGCATTGCACAACCCAAAAGGAAGGACCCGGTATGCAAAGGTACCCCAAGGACAACTGAAAGTGGGCTTCTCTTGGTCTTCTAGGTTGATTTGGATCTGGTTGTACCTGCTAAACCCATCTAGGAAGGAGAAGAACTTCTTCCCCGCCAGGCCATCTAACACTTGGTTTATGAAAGGCAAAGGAAAATGGTCCTTCTTGGTGGCCTTGTTTGGTTCTCGATAATTGACACAGATTCTCTACTTCCCATTTTTCTTTGGCACTAGCACCAAAGGAGAGACCCATTCATTGTTAGAGATGGGGTAGATGAATCTTGCATCCAGCAACTTTTGCAGTTCTTCTTTGACAATGTTCTTGAGGGCTGGATTCATCCTCCTTTGAGGCTGCCTGACTTGTTTACAATCTTCTTTAATGTAAGTGTGATGAGTACAGACTGAAGGGTGGAATCGCTTCATCTCCTTATAGCTCCAAGCAAAAGCATCCAAGTGGTTTTTCAATAAACTAGACAGTTATTTCTCCTAAGAGGTGGATAGGGATGAGTTGATCTTCAAGGTTCTTTCTAGTCCGAATTCCACATTCTTAACTCAAAGAGAGGTTGGATCAGCCACACAAAGATCAACTAAGGGATTGGCTTGGGTTTCTTCCACCAACTCTTCTAATGGCAACACACTCGGGGGTGGATTCTGATTCAAGTTTTTAATAAGATCATCCTCAGTTTGTGGCCCCCCCATGGTAGCTTCTACTGTACACAATGGTGAGGAATAGACTTCATCCTCATCTTCCTCCTCCAACTAGAGAGGTAAATAATGTTCTAACAAAGGTTGGGTAGTAGGATATATGACTAGCTGCTTGGACATATGCCCATTCTTGATTGTCATGTTTCCAGCTCGACAACTGATGTAGGCATCTGCAGTAGCTAACCATGGTCTTCCCAAGATGAGAGGATACCTAGTGGGCTTTTCCTTTGGTTAGAGAACTAGGAAATCAGTAGGGTACTCCAAAGAATCGTTGGAGACCATTACATCTTCCACAATCCCCTCAGGGGTCACAGTGGAGCAGTCTACTAATTGCAGTACTTTTGTGGTCTTTCTCAGGAAGCCCTGAAGGTTGAGCTTGAGCATAGTGTCCTTGGTCATCACATTAATGGAAACCCCTAGATCAATCAGGGTATGGGGGATTACAGTGCCATTGATGTGGACATCGACTACAAGACTTCCAGGGTCTAGATATTTCGGACGGATCACCTGCCCCAACATCATGTCGGATAGTTGTCCTATGACATTGATGGTTGGAGAATCTCTCTTGTGCCTTCCTAGGTGCCTAAAGCACTTCTCCTTGATCATTTTATTATATAACAACACATCCTTTATGGCTTGGAGAAGTGGTATCTTTACACATAATTGTTTTAATTCTCCTAGAAGTTCAATTTCTTATGGGGTTGGTTGTGTGGTTCCAGTTAATCTCTCAAGAAACGGTGGAATGGCCTTTAGTTCACTTTCTTGTTTTTCCTCATCCTCCTTAGGGGGAGGTTGGTTATCTAGGAGAACCTTCCTAGATCGTAGGTTAATCTCCTGAATCTCCACAGCATAGGTCGGGCATGATGTTTCTCCACTATATACTTGCTGGGCCTGTTTGTTATTAGGGTTCGGGTTCGGTTGAGCAAGTATTTGAGATTGCCTTGGTGGAACAGGAGGCAATGTTTGTGGTTGAATAGGTGGTGGAGGAAAAAGAGTGAGAGGAGAGTTGTACTGGGGCCTCCACCCCTAATGTGGTGCATTGCATTGAGGCTGTGGCTAAGCATAAGAGTGAAACGAATGAGAAAATGATTGAGCATGGTATTGAGATGGATATGACCAAGGAGGGGGTGTGGACCAAGAAGGATGAGCAAGGGGACCCGAAGAAGGTATGGAAGTGGCTTGATTGGGGTTGTAATAGGTCTGGGATGTCCCTTGCATTCCCTGCTGGTAAGGTCTGGGCCCGTGTGGCCTTCTTTGGTTCATGAAATAAAGTGGTTCAGTGGCTCCTTCAGCCCCTAATATGCAGCTTTAAGTCTAGGCAATGAAGGGCACTAATTCATAGAATGGTCTTCTTCACATACTAAATGCACTTCTATAGAGTTCAATGGACATTCATTCTTAGGATGCTTTCTAGTGCACCTGGGAAAAAATATGGCCAAAGCCCTCTCAGCTTCCTCTTGTGTCCGTTTGATATGCAAGGTATCCATTTTCATGGAAAGAGTCTGCCTCATCTCGCTCTTGAAATCTTATAGCCGATTCTCAAGTTTGCTTCTAAGGGATGAATTAGATGAGGATGTATTGGCTAAAGGTTGACCCTCCTTACCTCTCTTTCTGGCTGACCTAGAATGGTTTCTAAACACAATCTTAATGTCATCATAAGGTAGTTGGTAGATGTCTCCCCCAACCAACAAATGTAGGGTATCTACAAGGTCCTCAGGGACTCCTCTGAGCAGGACCAACTTTAGAGATTAGGGGTCAAGTGTGCACCTAGCCCTTTTATAACTGAGCTGAAACCTCTCTTCATAGTCTTCTAAGGACTCATCACTTCCCATGGTCATTCAGAAGATTTCTTCCTTGGTATCCTTTGACCTATAGTAGTCCTGGTATTTGTTGTTAAAGGTTTGCTGCATCTGAGCCTAGGTGGTGATGCTATTTCTAGGTAACCCCATGAAACAGTGCAATGCTACATCCTTGAGGGTAGAAGGAAACTGTTTCAACTTCTGCTCATCTTCTGCATAGTCATAGGTTCGACAAAGAATAGAAAATTCAAACAAGAAGGTATCAGGATCTTCGGTAGTCAATCCATGGAAGTGAGGTAAGGCTGAAGTACTTATGTTTTTCATTTTTGTGTCCCCATTGGTCTCCCAGATAGGAAAGGCACCCTCTATTCTTTCCCCATTTCCTCTAACGTTTCTGTTTTCAGCCATGGTCTCAGGAGGAATGGTTTCTTGCTCGTCTTCTGTTATAAGATCTTCGTATACCTCTAGAGGTTCACCTATAGGTTCTTCTGGATCACTGCCACCAAAGAAGAGAGAAGGGTGACTTAGTGATGTGGTGGGGGTGCTGGGTAGGAATTTTCCTGAATTGTCTCAGTTCCTACGAGGCATGAAAGGAAATCTCTTCTTGGGTGACTTTTGTTTTTTTCTCTACTTGTACCTACAAAATTGAAATGGATTGAACAACAAATTGCAACTAACTGAAATGAATCTTGCTGAAATGGAGATTGCGGAATTGAAATGAAAGCAGGAGATGACTAATCTACTTTGTTGGAATGGAAATTACAGAATTGAAATGAAAGAAAGAAATGACTAATCTACTTTGCTGGAATGGAAATTGCATAAATGAAATAAAAGCAAGAAATGAATAATCTACTTTGCTGGAATGGAATTTGTAGAATTTAAATGAAAGTAGGAAATGACTAATATACGCTTGCTAAAATGAAATTGCAAAATTGAAATGAAACAACTACTCTACTTTTGCTGAAATAAACTACTTAGTAGAATGTTGTAGTAGAAAATAGAAGAAAGCAGTAATCAAAAAATGCTCTGACCTGTCCCCGAAAATGGAGCCAAAAATATGGTGGGCTCCAGTATTACAAGAATAATGCTGCAACTCCTAGGGATTCCTTCTTTACTTTTATCAACCCGGTAGTTCGTAACAAACTTGGAAGCAACGATGTTGCATGCACAAGTACTAGCTCTTACTGCAAGCTGTCACTTGATCAGTTGGTGCAAGTTAATTAGGAGCTCAAGCCAACTTATATGAGTTCTCAGAAGAAGCTTTAATTGTGATGAAAGAAAACTAACTCTACAAGGGCTATTCTATTTGCAGAAAGAGAAGGAAAACAGAACTAAAACGTAAACCCTAGCAAACCCTAGTTTACCTACTAACCCTACTTTTGCAAGAAAAGAGATGGAAACTAATGAAATGAGTTCCATTGACTACTAAAAAGGTAAATTGAATTTATTCAGGCTACTTCTAAAAAGAAATGAGAATAAATCATCTTTTTTTACTTTTGAGCGTTTTTATGTGAAATTATTATGCTTGTGATTTAGCTGGTTGTGATTGTGCATAGGTTTGGTGGCGAAGGAAGGTGGAGTTGGTTGTTGCAGAGGTGGAGGAACATGTGGAGAGGTCCTAAGAAGCCCCTAGTACCCTTATAGATACTTTCATAGTGATCGGAATTCAAAAAATCACTCATAGGAAATTCTATAGGAGGCTGCAGGGGATCTACAGAAGGATTTACAGGAGGAGGCCGAGAGCTATTTTTAGAGTTTGAAAGGTGGAAAAATGATGGGAAAGGGGAACTGAAGGCTAGATGAAGGTGTTGAGGTGTCTAGAACTTGTCAAGGAAGATCAGGGATGAGCGTGGTGGTTGGATTTGTTCAAATGTCAAGAAAGCATCTTTATGGAAAAAAACGCAAAAATTAGGGCAAACTAGTGAAATTTTTCGAATGAGTTGGGAAATCTGTGAGAAGTGAGCTGGTGATAGTTTTTTTTATAGAGGGATGGTGAGCTGAGATGTCCTGCAAGAGATCTGTACATTTACTTATCAAAACTGACCAAAGAAAGAACTACAAACAGAACTTTATCTAGCTTGACCTAATTTGTCCCCTATAAACAGAAAATGTTGAACAGTACCCTATGAGAAAAAAGCATGCAAGAGAACGATGGTAAAAGAACATGAAATGATCTAAGGAAATGATTCTAAACCAATATCAACCTTTCCAAATCAAAGTATCACACTAACAGTTGCATGGAAGAGCAAAAGTTGTGTTTTTGGTGGCAGCAACAGTGCTTTGACTTCAAATCATAGTCCCAGGAAGGGAGAAAGGAGATCAGGGCCTATTGTTGGCCTTTTTGTATCTTTTTCTATCACTGCAGTAACTTAAGCAACTTGAATAAAAAAAAACTATACTAACCATCAAAAGCAGCCTAATCTAACAAAGTAAAATGAATCTATGCAACATAAATTAACTCATGAATGGAAGCAAAAACATATAAGTACACAGTAGGAGGTGTTGGGTAGCTTGGGTTGGGCCTTAACCTAAGAGATTTAGCCCTTTGAAAGAGGTCAATGCTGGCTCAACAACTATTTCGTCTTCATTATCAAAAATAGCAGTTACATTACATAAATTGTTCTAAAAAAGGAACTCAAAAGTGAGTTGAACACAATACTGCACAAAAGTGAAAAAATCTACTAATAAATGGCTAACCTACTGAGGCTCTAAGCCTCCTTATTTATACAAATGGGGACTTCAAAGATTCCCCCTAAAGTCAAGGAACTCAACTTCCTAGAACTGAAGATAAACAACATTCCTACTTTACTTGCTCGGTTGCCCCTTGGAATCATCAATGTGGACCTTTGTGCTCCGAGTTCCTGATGGAGGATTCAAGGGAAGGGGTCATAAATGAAGGAGAAATCCCCCTTACAAATCCTCTTCCCTATTTTCCTCGAGTTATGGCTGCCATTTTCTCATAAATTCCTTGACTTTGTCGAAAATTGTCCAAAAAATCTGCATAAAACATTCATTAGACTACATTTTTTTTCCGAGAAAAAAAGCAAAACTTTTTATTAAGATTATAAAAAGTTTACATACGATTAGTTCATAAACCATACTGCTGGCTCATATGATCTAGATCTGCTCAACACTCATGGAGCTTTTCTGCTGTTTAGAGAACCTGTAATAATCTTCCTCCCGGATGGAGGAATAGTCATATCTCATAGCATCGCTAGGAAACCTGGGGTCTCCTTCAACGAAGGAAAAACAACCCCTTACAATAAAAAAGATAAGTCTAGAACCATGTTTATAGATACAAAAAATATGTAATAAGTCTGTTTGCTGAAACTGAAAACTGAAGAAATAAGACTATAATGGAAATTAGATACACAGACATAAATATATAACCGAGAAAAGTTCTATCAAAAAAGATGAAGAAGCTGTGATCAAAATGACTGAACATAGGGAGGCTGATCTGATATGAAAGACTGCCCCTGTCTGATCTCTTCTACTGTCCAGCTGCCCGGATCCTGTTGTAGACCAGCCTTAGATAGCTGATCTGCTTCCTCCTTCCTGTCCCTGTAGATATGGCATATCGAAAACCTGTTAAACAATGTCTTCAAAAAAGAAATTTCTTCAACTAGTGTCTTCAAAATCTGATTTTGACAAGATGCATTTCCATTGACCTAGTTTACAACATTTAGTGAATCCCCAAAAGTCTGAATAGAGGTGATGTTTCTGTGATGGAGCCAGCATAGAAGGTATCGTAAGGCCGATAATTCAGTATAGTTATTAGTGCCTGTACCCAATCCAACAGAAGCTTTCAAAGAGTAATCCGGATTAATGTGAATACACATGCCTGCTCCAGCCCTATTATTTTGGGAGGCCCCATCAAAGAACCCGCAAGGAATGCCCTCCTGTATAATGAAAGTTTTTTGTTTTGATTTAGGATTTTTGTCCTCAGGGGGAGGAAAGGCAGTGTATATGGCTGTGATATTAGTGGCAATAACGGAAGAAGGAGTGTCCTTGTCTTGGAACAAACTCTTGTTTCTTACAAGCCATACTCCCCAATAGAAAATAGGGGACAGGTTCCTCAAGTTCCCCTCCGGATAGGATTGCCACCATTTCCTCCATGCAGCATCCAAGAGGTCATGTCCCCACTGAGCATTTATCTTAAGCGATACCGTGACCTCCTCCCATATCTTTCTAGTGAAAGCACAGGTTGTGAATAGATGACTGATTGTTTCCTCATTAGATTTGCAAAGAGGGCAATGCCCTGGCCCAGCTAAAAACCTTGCCTGTAATGTTTCCCATGTTGGGACCTTCCTTTTTAAAATGCACCAGAAAAAGAGCCTAGCCTTGACTGGGCATTTGAGTCTCCATATACCTTTGGCCCACCATTCCGGAATTCCCCATCCTTTCTTTCCCATTAGAAAAGAGTATCCATCTTTTGGGGAATACTCCCCAGATTTGCTTTGTGCCCACAACAAGAAATCAGGTTCATCTTTTATCCTGACATTGGATCGATGTAGTTCTTTTATGAACCCCTCCCATTCGTTCTTCCATCTAACATTTAACCCTAATTCTTCATCATCCTTCCAGGCCTGACCCCATATAGTAGATTGACCAACTCTTTCCCCCTGATTTAATGTTGTAATTCCTTTAGTATCAAGGTGTCTAAGAAGCCCTGGGGATAAAGAAAAAGCTTCATTACATCCAACCCATGGGTCTCTGCCAATCCTGATCTGTCTTCCATCTCCCACTTTCCAAGCTAAACCTTCCTCGATCACTGAAAAGGCTTCCACTGTGGCCTTCCATATTACTGAAGAATTTTTTTCCTTCTTATTTTGACTCCGGATCCATTCTTCCAGAGGTGTTGGGTCTATGTACTTCCTTTTCACCACCCTTGTCCACAGGTTTTCCATTGATATTAGCCTCCATCCTGATTTTGCTGCTAAAGAAGTACTGAACTCAGAGGGTCTTTTAATTCCCCACCCTCCCCATTCTTTTGGTCTGGCCACTTTGTCCCAAGCCACCCAGGGTAACCCCGAGGATTCCTTTGAACCTGCCCATAGGAATCTGCAACAGATTCTTCGAATTTTCTCCATCACTCCTTTAGGAATCCAGGTCAGGGCGGCCCAGTATACTAGAATGGCTGACAAGACTGACTTAATAAGGGTCAATCTGCCAGCTCTGGATAGCCATCTAAAGCTCGAGTGTGAAATTCTGGATTCTATCTTTGCAATAAGCCAGTTCCAATCCTCTTTCTTGTAAACAACAGGCTTTAACCAAAATCCCAGATATTTGAAGGGAGCTTCCAGAGGTTGAATAGGGAAAGGAAATAGATTTACCATTCTATTTCTTTCTCTTCTTTCAAAATCTGCAATACAAGCTTGGGATTTCCCGGAGTTTATCTGCATTCTAGTGGCTTTTAGAAAAAGATCAAAAATGCATTTTAACTCCTTTAATTCACTGCAATTACCATTGGTGAAAATCAAGATATCATCAACGAAAAGAAGGTGAGTGATGTATAGATTGATTTCTACCTCGATACCTTTTACCTTCTCCTCCCTTCTGGCTTTGTGAATCAGTCTACTTAGCCCTTCTGCCACAAGGAGGAACAGAAGAGGGGATAATGGACACCCTTGCCTAAGGCCTCTCTGGCTGTTAAAGAAGGAGGAGGCTGCACCATTGACCAGTACAGCAAAGCTGACATTTGTGATGCATCCCATGATCCAGCTTACAAAAGGATAGCTGAAACCCACGTGTGTGAGCAGCATCCTTAGATAGAGCCAGCTGATCCTATCATAAGCTTTGGATAGATCGATTTTGAGAACAGCTCCCTTATTTTTCTTCATTTTGACACTATGGATAACTTCCTGGGCTACACCAATGGCTTCATGAATCTGTCTTCCATCCAGGAACCCAAATTGTTCCATTGATATATTTCTAGACAGGATTGGTGCAATTCTGAGAGCAATAACCTTTGAAATAATCTTGTAAATGCAGTTGCACAATGAAATAGGTCTAAAATATTCAAAACTTTCCGGGTCATCCTTCTTAGGTATGAGAGCAATAAATGTTGAGTTGAAGGGTTTATAGATTACTCCTTTCAGCCATGACTCTTCAACTACTTCTGTTATTTCAGCTCCAATTTGTTCATAAAAGTGGAGAAATAGTTCTATAGTCCAGCCATCAGGGCCTGGGCTTTTATCCTTACCCATGAGTTTCATGGCTGCTTCAATCTCCTCCTTAGTGACTGGAATTGTAAGATCTTCTGCTTCATCTTCCTCAATGAATCTAGGAAAACTTTGCACAGTGCTAAAGACTTCTGCAATAGTAGCCTCTCCCTGATCTGCGAAAATATTTTGAAAGTGTCTTTTTCCTAATCCCGAGAGCTCTGGAAAGGAGCTGACTTCTCTCCCTTCTTCATCTTTTAGGCGCCAGATAGTATTTGCAGACTTCCTACCTTTTGCAAAATTATGGAAAAACCTAGTGTTCTCATCCCCAGATTTTAGCCAAATTGCTCTGCTCTTGATCCTCCATTCTTCTTCCCTTTCCAAGAGAATTTTATTTTGCTGCTTCTCCAAGTGAAGGATTTTGTCCTTAGAGACTTGAGAGGAATATCCATCTATCTCCATAATCTCCATTTGCTTCAGCTCCTCCCTAATTCTGATCATTTCCTCATTTTGTTTCAGTTTTCTGTCCTTTACCCAAGAGATTGTAGCTTTCTTCAATCTTTTTAAATTCTCCATGAACAAAAAACTTTTATCCTCGCCTGCATTTTGATCAGGGTGAATCCAAGTTTCTTTAAACAAATTGCAGAAAGAGGGATCTTGGAGCCAGGCGGGATTGAACTTAAAAGGAGTAGGAGGTTTGTGAGGAGGAATAGTCATGTCTAAGAAAATCTTGAAATGATCTGAATTCCCTATTTCCTCAACCCACTGTCTAATCATAGGAACTTTTGTAGATAAGGACTCCGCAACCAGAAATCGATCTAGTCTTTTGGCGATCCGATCTTCTCCTATCCTTCAATTCCTCCAAGTAGGCTTTAATTTGATCGGTGAGGGATCAATTAAGTTATTCTCCGTGATGAGGTTGAATAAAAAATCTGAGAGGGGATCTTCTCTCGCAGATGGGCCCCAAGCTTCAGCTCTACCCAGAGAGAAATTTAAATCACCTCCCATAATCATCAACGGAGATTTCATCACAGTTTTTGTCATCAAATCTTCCCAGAAAGATTCCCTGCCCTGGCATGGTCCGTAGATATTTAGTAAAGTGATGGGGAAGGTGAAGTCTGGGGATAATACCTCCATTCCCAAAACATTTTTCATCCCCCAGTGATTAATAATTTTAACCCATCCTTCTTTGAAGCCAATTGCAAGGCCCCCCGAATGACCAAAGGCATCCATAGCAATAAAAACCCACCCAGGCAGAAGGGATTTAAGCATAGGTTCGATCTCAGAGGCCTTCCCCAGGGTTTCTTGCAAAAAAATAACATCTAATTTGGAATTAGATATCCAATCTTTCAATGTCAGTTTTTTAGGTTTACTGGCCAAACCTCTGCAATTCCAGGATGTCAGGATCATTTGATAACACCCTCATGGGGATGTGCTGCTCTAAGAACCCCCGGAATAGAATATTGTTTACCATCTGCAACATCCAGCTTAGCTTTAAGTTTTGCCTTGGACATATCAGATTTCCTACCTCTTTTGTTTTTGGAATTGTTCTGAGAAGGGATCAGTCCCAGTCCACCTAAAGACCCTTGTTCATCATGTTTCCCTCCCATAGATCTCAGGTTGTAGGGGCAAGGAGGCCATGATGCTGAGAGTGAAAGGGGAGGCCAATTGTCTTCACAGTTTATATCCAGGGACGGCGAAGCTTTCGCTATAATTTCTACATTCGGGCATGTCAATAAATGCTCCTTATTTTCAACATTATTGTTTTCTTGTTCTTCATTGGATGAGGACGTATTATTTTTTTTAAATGAATTATGCTCAGGAGAAAAAAGAGAGATAGGAGTCCTTGAGCATATACCCTTTTCCGCTTCGTCGTGAGGGGTTTGATTTGCTTTTTCTTTCTCGGCAGACGCTTCCACAGCTTCCGCTTCTTTTGTTATTTCCTCCACAGCTACCACCGGATGAAAAACATTCGCCACAGCAGCCTCCTGAATTTGTGCATCTTCGTCCGCTGCAGCCTTCACCGTCTCCTCTGTCTCCATATTCCTCAGTTCTTGCATCTCCAACATTTCATGCTCCATCGACATCTGAACATCTGCTTGAGCATTATCTCTGTAGGCTGTGATCCTTCGGAAATGTCTCCTTCTTCTCATCTGTGGGCATTCTTTTGCCATGTGCCCATACTCATGGCATCGATGGCATCTAAATGACAAGTATTCATAGTCTAATATATGCTCATATACAAAATCATTGAATTGTAGGTTGATTTTTTGTGCCAAACGTCCGCTCGGATTGAGCATGACAAGTATACGCGCTATTGCCCTGTTTTTTGTTACCAGGAAGGTCATATCTGCTTCCAGGAAAACCCCCAGCCTATTACCAATAGATTTAAAAACTTCCTCTGTCCAGAGGAAGGATGGTAAACCCGGGGCACGCTCCCACACAGGGAATTCATCCGTTCTTTCCTTGATTGCATCGAAAAGGGGGGTCCATTTCTTAAGCAGAACAGGAATGTTCCCTATGTGCCAATTTCGATGAAGGACCCATTCTGCCGATTCTCTGTCTACAAACCTGAGCTGAAACCATCCTTTCGCTAAAACGAGTGCTTCGAACTGTAGAGGACTATCATGTGTAAAACATTTCTCGCCCCAATCTTGAAGAAATTCAGAAGAGTATTTCTTACCTCTAGCTCTACCGACCAATGTACAATCTGCAACAGCTAGGGCTTCTACCATGGAAACCTCCATCACGAGGACTAGATTGTTTGCTATCGCCTGAGTTCCAATGGGCCTTTGCGGTTTCCTTTTCGCTCCTTTATCTCTTAACTCTTCCACCTGCGATCTTGAACCTTTTCGACCATCAATTCTTTCAGATATTATCTGTGCTGTGCCCACCTGAGATTCTGTCTCCAAGAGTGACGGGAGCTGACCCAAAAGACCCAAGTCACCATTTCTAGGGGGGATGAGTTCATTCTCCAGACCATCTGTGCTTGCCTGCCCCCCCACCGTAAGATCTACAGCACCGCTTACTGAGAAATCTTTTAGGTTTGAGGATTCCCTTGGAAGGTTAACCCTTGTCTGCGAGGGAAAATCTCCTGTAGCCCTAATTTGTCCAATACCCGTAGAAAGCCCTAACTGGAAAATATTATCAAAACCCTTAACAGGCGAATACCGGGATATTGGGTCTTTTCCTTTTGGTTCAGTGGTTGAACCTTCCTTATTTTCTCCACTCGACACTGTTTCTCTATCTGCCTGCTTGGTGACGGCCGATGATCCGTTATTATGAACCACTCTGCCCAAATCCTTACCATGTGACAGGAGCAATGGAATTTCCGACTGAGATACAACCTCCAGATTTGGCAGTTCGAAAGCCCGAAAATAATGTTCCACGTTCTGTGTAGTGATGTCCTTCCCCCACATAGAGAGGATGTCTTCCACATCTGGGTCCAGAGCTAACAACTCGTCGGGGTTAACCATAGTTCGAACCGTTCCCATGTAGCGCGTCAACCGACAGTCAATGGGGGAAAGTTCACGGAAGCTTGTTTATTGAAATGGTAAACAGGCAGATGAGAGTAAAACTTAAACAACCATTAACAAAAACAACAACAATCATTTGAAATCCACCTGCCTGTCATCTTGCAGAAAAATGACCCCCCGTGTCGGCAGCTGTGCTTTGGAGTCAGAGCCTTTCTACCTACCCGGGACCTGTGCGCGGTTCCGCCCAGCACCCAGGTTTCGAAACCCTAACCTTCGCCATGGTTTTTCGCCCTCCGTAGCTCCAGCTTCACCTTTTCTATAAATTTATTCATTAGACTACATGGCAAAGTGACTAACCAAATTCTCTCTATTAGCATAAATATATTCAAAAACATGCAACAAACTAATGAGAATGGTGGATTAATTCAAAATAAGAGGCATAATGAGCCCATATAGTTACCCATTTCTGGGGCTCATCACTACACATGTCAACAAACTCATTCTAATTGTTAGGTATAAGCATATGGATATTATTTTCTAAATTTTAACCACAAATTCACTTAAAAATACTAAGAATTAATAATGTTTTGGAAAAAAAAATGGTAACCCATTTAATGATGAAAGTGAAGCTGATGTGGTGACATGGTGGTGGAATAGAGGTGAAAAAATGTGTGAATGGAGTGAAAGTGGATGTTTTTTAAGGATAATTCTTAGGCCCAACAATCATCATAGTTGCAGGCTTATCAAAGAAGCCATAAAATGATCACCATGGTGGTTGAGAGTTCAGTTGTCCAAGCACAAAGTAGAAGAGTCAATGCTAAAAGTGTTGCAAAGAATGTTTACAGCCATCTCGCAGGTAGAAAATGTACTCAAAGCCTACATCAAACCTCATCAAATGCAAATTTCTCTGGAAGAGTTTTCCAAAGATATGCGGAAGTGAAAAAATGGATTCCTGGATCAAAATATATCGTCTGCTAAAGTTCAAGGATTTTAAGCCTTATGAAACAATGAATATCGACATATCAAAGGTCTAGAACATCAAAGGACCATAACATCAGGGATCGGAATGATGGAAGTCATCAGACTGGTGCATCAAAATATCGGAGGCCAATGTATTGCCACATCGCCATATCGGAGATCTTGATACTAGAACATTGGGGACTAGAATGTCAGAGGTCAACATATTGGTGCATCAGAATATCATAGGTCAGCGTATAGGCACATAGAAATATCAGAGGCTAATGTATTGGCACATCACCATATCGGATATCTGGATACCAAAACATCAGGGATTGGAATGTCAGAGGTTAACATATTGGCACATTGGAATATCATAGGTCAGCGTATCGATGCATCGAAATATCGCAAAACCATGACAACGAGGTATTAGAACTTATCAAGTGTGGTACACTATGAAGTTCCAATAGTATTAAAAGCATCGAGTAATGCCAAAGAATATTAACAAAGAATTTTGTTTCAAATCCTAAGGTTGACAGGCCCTCTTCATCCTCCTCCCAGCAAGACACATGGCAGCATGAGATTAGTTCCAATAAGCTATAGTGTTATCTAACGCCAACATGACGTTGCAGTACGACAAGACATGTTGCAGGATGATTCAATGATATTGGGTGTCGTAGTGTGCCAGATCAAGGTGACATATGTGATCTCTATAAAGACACCACATGGAGTAATGATGTCATATTAGAGCTTGGCATATCGGAGGATTAAGATATCAATACTCTAGAACAAATGGTTATTGAAAATTTTCGATGGAGGGGGCTACCAATATTGGGTTGGTTGTTGATCATGTAAATCCAAAAAACCAAGGGCGCAAAGTAGTAGCAAAGGAAGATTGGTCCCCGACAGGAAAAAAAATGCCTTAGCACCTTAATGCTAAGGAACAGATCATAGCTCTCGGTACCATGGAGGAGAAATTCTCAAGGAGCTCAGCATTAGAGAAGTTAAAGACGTCAAGACTAAGAAATATCATAACACTTGTTGAGTTACGAAATGGGTATTTATTTACTATTAATTTCATCATCTTTTTCCTCGTTTCTTATCTTTTTCATATCTTAATGTGCTAATATATTGAGGAATTATGGTAAGAAATAGATGAATTACTTGCAGTTAAGATTTAGCCATAGTAACTAGCTTTTACTCTTTTTTATGCAGAAAAGCGACAAAAGGAACAATTACTGTTCCCTAACTATGGAACAAGATAAATCAACAAACAAAGGATGGAACACGTCGGTTGCAGACAAGGCTGATGGCAATTCAGGAGGATCAACGCAAAATAGGAAAGGTCTCTAAAGTTAGCAATCGGTTGCGAATCCCTCGGGATCAGGAGATCCTGAGGGATCACATTTATCCTTTACCCCTTTCTAATTATAAAACAAAACGAGAATGCGGCCATATTGTAACATTACTTAAGTTCAATGATTAATATATAATTGAAGTTGTTGTTCACTCACATTATCTCAAGTAGCTCAGCAGTGTTCATTGGTGGCTAAGGGCTCGGCCTGTTGTGGATTGAATTGCTTCCTTGTGTTATATATTTCTGATTCTCACAAAGTTCTATTGGTTTGATAATTTTCCTATTTCTGTAACTTTACCTTATTCAATGTTTACGACTTCCCTATATTGAATTCATGTATGTTCTTTATATATTTTACAGCACTGTCATTTGATTCGATTTATGTTTATTACAGAGTAAATTATTTAGGTAGTGAATCATATCGATTTAATTAGCGGTAAGAGTTTGGTTATCGCTATTGAACTCTTAGATTGATATCATTTCTATTTTGATTTCTTTATAGAGATTGAGTATAGTTTAGGTTGAATCAGCCAAGAAGAGATGAGTTATTGCTACTGTGCTCTCGGCTGATGTTGTTGTTACTTGAATTTCTTGTGTAAGATTTGATTTTAGTAGAGGATTGAGTTTTGAAGCTTAGATTTCATATTTCCTTTAATAATTGCAATTAGAGTTTATTAGATGCATCCATTTACTCTTGTGTCAAAGATCTATACTACAATTTAAGAAACATTACTCTCTGGATTTATAACATGCACATATTTTGTACACTCTTGAAATAAGAGGACTTGCCTAGGTTGATGATTCATGTGGGGTAATTAGGAGTTTCAAAAAGACACCTTTTATCAGCCAACATTTTGGTGCCGTTGCCGGGGAGAGTGTCTCCATTTTACAAAGAATGATGCATATCTGATAATTATTGTTGAGGAAGAATTGGGTATTGAAAACGGAAAATAAGAACCTATATAATGAGCAAGTAAAGTGCTTGCTCCTCTGCCCGATTTTCAGCACATTTACAGAAAGGTGAAGTAGGTGTTTGATGCTTGTCTGTTGAGAGAGAACTGGGTATTAAAAACAGAAGGTAAGAACCTACGTATGGAGCAAGTAAAATCCCTGCTCCCCTGTCTGCCTTCCAGCAGAATTGCTAGGAACTTAAGGTAGAGATAAACATTTGAATTTTTGCATGAATGACTAAGAATAAAAGACCCGAAAACAATACAATTCCACATTCCAAACTTGAAAAATCTAAGGGATCGGTGACCCTTGGATGATCAACTTTTATTGACGACATCTTAAGAAAAGTTGAATCTCAGCCATCAGTAGGTCCCTGAACCATTGCTTTCAAACAACCTACTATCTCCTTTCTGGCCACAGACTCAACATGTATATCCTACGCTAAGGTCCACAGTAAAATGGAAGGGACTGAGCAAAGTTTTCAAGATATTGAAAATTCGCGACCAATTCCCTCACAACAAGGGAATTCTTGCAATATTCGTGAAGGAGGAGGAGAAACAGGGGAAACAGAGGAACCAATATCCTTTCAGGTAGTAATTGAGCAAAGGACACCCAATGTCCCAGATCAAGGGAGTGTTGTTAGGATAATTCCCACCTCTTCTAGACATCCTAGGGATAACTCTCTAGCTCCAGAGATCCCGGAAGGGTACTGACATATCTTTGATCAAATGGCCAATAATCCACAAACACTCCAGACCTCTACATTACAGTATCCTATTGTTGAAACAACTCTCAATGCACCCATGAAAGCTATCCCTCTACAAAATATCCCACCTTTCATGGACTCATGTCAGAAGATCCGGATGTGTTTCTATTTGAATTTGATGTACTATGTCGGGGTTATGATTACACCATCGATCCCCAAAAACTAAAGTTGTTTCTCTCTATGTTAAAGGGAGCATCACTGCGTTGGTTTATGGGACTAGGTGGGGCACCATAAATGATTGGGACCAAATGAGAACTGCTTTCCTTTAAAAATATCAATATTATTGTAGATCTAGGGAACTAAAATATTAGATATTCCAAATGGTAGCAAGACCTAGTGAAATGTTGGAAGAGTATGTGGAGCGTTTCCAATATAACCTCCAAAGGTCTCCCTACACAAATCTGCCTCTACCTAATAATGTGCTAAAAACCACACTGATTAAGGGGATGAAAGACCAATGGATAGAGACATTAAATATTATGGGTAAAGGTGATATATATCAAGAATACTATGCTAACATTATTAATTTGTGTATGAGGTGCTCAAGAGGTAGTACAAGATTGAAAGCAGCACAACACTATATGACCACCAGGGACAACAAAATCTCTGGCAAAAGCATTACTCGTACATAAATCAGCACACTACTGGAAGATTTCAAAATAAATATCCTGGGAACTTTGACAACACAATTAGACATCATGCAAGCCAAGCAGAAGCAGGCTGAAGCAGAATAAAACCTGGTGATTTTTTGCCCTCGATGCAGGAAGAAACATAGTCATAAAGAATGCCCATTGGATATGGTACAAATGTGTGCCATATGCACTAAAGATCATGCCACAGAAAATTTCCCATCGCTCCCAGGGTTAAAAGTAGTCTTCAAAGAGGCTGAGGAAGAAACCAAACAAGTCTACCTATTAAATCATCATCACCAATGGCAAGCACAACAAATAGGTATGCCTACCGATCCATCTTCATTATTTTAGCCCTCACAATATAATTCTCAGCAATACATAGGAGCTACATGGTAGAACCAACCACCTTTTCCTAATTGGTCACCATAAGAATTCTCTATGCCACCTTGGTCCAATTAGTCAAATCAAAACAATAGTTGGCCAAATTCCTCATACTTTCCACCATTCTGGAAGAACAATCCATGTCCATGTCAATGGCCCCCCTCCACTTCACAAATTCAAAACTGGCAGTTAATTTGGAAAAGACCTACAAACTAGCCAGTAGGAACAATCCCCTTGCCTCAACCTACACTACCAACACCTTACACGTTGTAGCAAAATCCTCAACCCAATCTATGACCATAGCTCCCATCCCATCCCAACCCGAATCCCAACAATAGACTAGTCCACTGGGTACAAATTATTGAAGGGTTGGAGCCGAAAACTGAGTTGAGAGAGTGTAATGAACTCAAATTGAGGTCTGCACAGATAATTGAGTCATATGGTGATAAAAATATACAATTAGAAGAACCGTTACCTGTAGAACAAACACCTCAAACGGAGAATACAGTTAAACAGAAGAGCCATGATAAAACTATTACCTCTTATCCACCATTCCTAGAAAGGTTGATTATACCTCGCCCAATCGAATATCCCGATTTCGATCTCCGGGGAGAATTAAAAATTCTTTGTGTAAAAATACCCCTCCTCTAGGCTATTCAAGACATTCCAATTTATGCAAAAACCATTAAGGAATCATGTACCAAAAATCCTACGAGGAAAACAAAAACAACACCAACTGTCCATGTAGTCGGAACTTTGTCTGATTTATTATCAGGCAGAGAAACACCGGTGAAATATGAGGACCCAAGAAACCCTATGGTCACAGTAAAAATAAATGGATGTTCTTTTCCCAATGCATTAGTTGATCTAGGGGCAGCCATTAATATTCTCACAACAACAACCTGTCAAAGACTTGGCATCAGAGCCTTAGATCCAACTATGACCTTGTTGGAACTTGCTGACCAATCAGTTGTCAAACTAGAAGGAACATTACAGAATGTAATCGTGTCTGTATATTCTTGGGAATACCCAACAAATTTCTTGATTATTAATCCTAGAAACTGGCTAGATGGACATCCCCTAATTCTAGGAAGACCTTGGCTAGCGACTGCAGATGCTTATATAAGCTGTCGAATATGAAGTATGATTATATCAAGAGGAATTAATGTGAAGAATCTAGCTTTATATCCTCTAGCTCAGCCAAGCCTAACTATAATAAAAACTAGGAAATAGCCTGTAACATATTTAATTTAAAATATTTGATCGCCACTAACTATAGCAGATGCTTTTGAATTTAAGAATCAAATAGAAGATGACATTATTAACACTTACATTAACCACCTAGCCGCCGTATCTAATCTAAAATGTCACATGATTTAAGCAGCCTTGGATAATGAAATTGAAGAAGATCCCTTAAAATATATCAATGACCAAACAATATCAACAACAATTGTTTATAATAGCAAACCATTGAAATTGAGCCACGGAAAGCCCTAAACATTAAAAAAACCTAATTGATAACTAGTAGCATAGGCTTATTCAACTCCTTAGAAGATATAAAGAGGCTTTCACTTGGGATTACCCAGATATGAAATGGATTGATCCCCAATTATGTATGCACCACATCTATACTGAGAAAGATGCGAGACCCATTCGACAACCTCAATGAAGGTTAAACCCTCACCTAAAAGATGTTGTTAAAGATGAACTACAGAAAATATTAGATGTAAATTTCATCTATCCTATATCTAATAGCAAATGGGTTTCTCCATTAGTTGTGGTCCTAAAAGGAATGGGAAGTGGCATATATGTGTTGATTACAGAGAGATTAATAAAGCAACGCAAAAAGATCATTTTCCCCTCTCGTTCATCGACCAAGTTTTAGACACATTGGCAGGTAGAGAATTCTTCTCTTTCCTAGATAGCTTCAGCGGCTACAACCAAATCCAAATTGCCCCTGAAAACTAAGATAAGACTACCTTCACCTACCCCTAGGGGATGTTTTCTTACAGCGTATTACCTTTCAGACTGTGCAATGCACCTCCCACATTCCAGAGAGCCATACTCAGCATTTTTGCAGAGTTGATGAATGAGGGACTTGAGGTGTACATGGACAATTTTACACCCTATGGAGATGACTTCGAGCCGGCATTACAGATGTTGGAGAAAGTCCTACAAAGATGCATTACTACTAGGCTCTCCTTAAGCCATGAGAAATTCCACATGATGATGACTGAGGGCCTCATCCTGGGTCACTACATCTCAGTAGTTGGAATTCAGGTAGATCCAACAAAAATTCAGATAATCCTCTTAATACCTACCCCTTGCACTCAAACTAAGGTATGTAGTTTTTTGGGATTTTCTGGATATTATCGAAAATTTATAAATAACTTCTCGCAAATTGCTGCACCATTATATGCTTTGACAGGAAATATCAATTTTATATGGACTGACAAATGTGACATTGCCTTTGAAGAGTTAAAATGGCTAGTATCAATAGCCCCAATATTACGGGGCTCGAACTGGGATTTACCATTTCAAATTTCATCTGATGCATCAAATACAACCATTGGAGTAGTTCTCAGCTAAGAGGAAGATAAGAAACCTTATGTGATATACTACATCAACAAAAATTTAACTCCCGCTGAGTTGAATTACACCGTGACCGAGAAAGAGTTTCTAGCTGTAATCTATGCTATTAACAAATTCAGACACTATATAACAGGATACTCCCCATATCAGCTAGTGTTTGGCAAAGAACCTATCTTTCCAATAGAATTTGAAATTCAAACATTGAGGATAGACCAAGAAGTAGGCCTAGATCTAAATGAAGCATAGATTAATAGACTACATCAAATTAATGAATTGGATAACAACATACTGCATTGGTCCAACAATAAAGAGAAAAATGGCATGATGCCCTCATCAAGAAAAAGATCTTCCATGAAGGTGATTGGGCACTTCTGGATGATTCTAGGTTCCAAGATTTCCCGGGCAAACTCTAGACCAAATGGTTAGGCCCCTACGAGATACAAGAGGTGCATGATAATGGCACCCTTACATTAGCCACCATTGATGGGTCTGGATACTCTTTTAAAGCAAATGGGCATCGAGTATGCCTGTATCACAAACCACTTACAAGGGAATCCTTTTGCTAACAGATACGTGAAGATTCCACAATACAAATTTTCACTGAAGAAGGAAACCCTTCGACAGCACTAGCCCAGTGAAGAATTTATTTTTTGAAACCTGTACATAAATTTTCCTTTCTGTTTTCTTTCTATTTGATGGGATTGTTTATTAGTTTTTTTCTTTATTTCTCCTTTGTTCCCTTTAGGGAACAACACTTTTTTGTGTGTATTTTCCTTTGTTGTTCCCTACAGGGAATAGTTGTTGTTCCCTCTAGGGAACAACACTTTTCATGTGTGTTTTTCTTTGTTGTTCCCTATAGGGTACAGTTGTTGTTCCCTTCAGGGAATAGCAATTTCTGTGTGCATTTTCCCTTGTTGTTCCCTACAGGGAACAGCTGCTGTTCCCTATAGGGAACACCAATTTTCGTATGTATTTTGCTTTGTTGTTCCCTATAAGGAACAACAATTTTTGTGTGCATTTTCCCTTGCTGTTCCCTATAGGGAACAACAATTTTAGTGTGTATTTCCCTTGTTGTTCCCTACAGGGAACCATTGTTGCTCCTTATAGGGAACAACAATTTTCATGTATATTCCCCTTGCTATTCCCTACAGGGGACAACACCTTTTTGCATCTATTTTCTTTGTTGTTTCCTATAGGGAACATCTGTTTTCCCTCCAAGGAACAACATTTTTTTTGCGTATTTTTCTTTGTTGTTCCTTACAGGGAATAACTATTGTTCCCTATAAGGAACAACACTTTTTGTGTGGGATTTTCTTTTGCTATTCCCTTCAAGGAACACCTTGTGAGTATTTTTTAGAACACCCTTTTTCTCTTCCTTGCATAATCATCCCTAGACCATCCTAGTTCACTCTTTATGATCCTCTTTATGGCATAAAAAATACGATACATATTTAAAGATGACAAGTATGGAGTCTACTGGAACAGGTAAATATCTTGAATATTATCATCTTTAACAAGATTGCTTTGTGATGATCGAAAAAGAATTGACATAGTTATCTATATCAATTCATTGTCCTCATTTCCACTATAAATCAAACTAATTGATTATCTGTACCATACTGGGACCCCCCTTTCACTAACAATTGTATGATTTTTTTCCACATATGGATGATAGGGGGTCTCATCACGAGCCACCCTACCATTATCATAAGGAAGGAGCGAAGTGGCATTCCCACTATGGCTACCACACTAGGAATATGATCTAATGGATGCATAAAGAAACAAAGTCCTTAGAAACATGAGGTCTCATCATAAGCCGACCTGACCACTTCCGCTACTTCCTAGTGAATGACAATGTGTTCACTTGGTTACCATGCCAACACATTGGTCTCTACTATGGACATCATAAGGCACTTGCCCAATTATACATAGAGGACCATGGTTCCCAAGGGTTAGAAAGCAACTCTGTCAAGGCTATGGATGCCTGCAGGCAACAGAAGCTCTGCTGATGGTATTGAAGCTTTATTTTGCAGCAATAGTTATTATAATGCCCTCTTCATATGTTTTTAGCTTTCTTACGGAGAGATTATGTCCCTAAATTACCTTGAAACTTTATTCATGAGTAATCATTTTTTTTAAATTAATCACAAGAGTTTTAATTGGAATAATGGTGGTAAAGTATTATTTCCTGTGTATGCTATCCTTTTTCTTTATCACATCACCTCACGACATCCTATCACTTATTGATAATTCTCGGTACACACCTTGTTTTCACCACTCCAATATCCTTTATGATCCTTTCATTAATATGCATACCTTGCCAATCCATCACCCTTGTACTTCGCCACCAACGCATTATCCTTTCGTTCATTCGATCGTAAGAGACCTATTATTTCGAAGGGGGGAAAGGACCTCTAGTGACTTATGCATGCGCTATCATCTTTTCATTTGATTTTGAAGAACAATACAACATTCCATGATCACAGAGCATGTGGCATTATAACAGTCCTCAATAATGGTATTTATGTTTATAAAGTATCACCTGATAGAGCCATTACAACCATTTGTTGTTCCATCACTCTGCTTTGTTCGTTGTTTTGCTTTCCCCACTTATCGTTTGCAGAATTCAAGCATTATGGGAGGAATTGTTAGAGTCGGTCTTGTCAGTCCTCTGTCAGAGATCAAAGCTCTTTCTGCACTTCATTTTTAGGAGTCCCGCTCCATTCAGTCAGCTGCATTCCACTAGGGGCATGCCATGATCTGACGGAAAAGGTCTTGTTAGTCAGTTCCCCTCATGTCTAGCACCTGGTGGCTTAGGTCTTTTGTTAAGGTTCACTAAAGTCCATGACAGTCAATGTTCAATTTTTTTATGGACGAGAGTCATTTTCAGTCATTAGGTCTAGGTATTAGTCAATTTCGTCTTCAAACATGTCCAATAAAGCCATGCAGGCTAGAGGGAGGCCCTTACAAAGTTATGATTCAAAGAGTTTCATCATCATGTGGACAAACTTCGACTGTTCTTCAAAACTCTGTTTTGAATAAAGGTCAAACAGTGTGTCATTTGTCATAATTTTCAAAAACGTATCCAGTTGATCTCTTCAAGCACAGTCATAGTTTTCATGGCCAAATGTCCTGTCATACAACCCCTACAAAAAGTGCTGAAAATTTCATCATTCTAGCTAAAAATTCAAAGGGAAAAGTGAAATTCAGTGTTGCATTAACTCAGTGAAAAGAGCCAAAATGAAACATTAGCAAAGTGGGTTTTTAAAGAAGCAAAAATTTAACCCATGACTCCAAAAGTCTTTATAAAGGATTTCTACAAGAAACATAATCATTTTGCATACCAAGGTGGAGAGAAAGCATTTCAAGGTGATTAAGACAAGCTAGCTTGAGTGAAGTTTGGAGTCATTTTCAGGAGCACGGCGCACATAGAGAGCGCAACGCACACAGTGCTACCCCACAGTGTTAATTTAACACGGGCGCGGCGCATATACAGAGCGCGGTGCACTGGGTTTGCTGCATGGTGCACACCCACACAGGCCCGAAATTGTTCCCAATTGCATCAAATCTTTCGGAATTCCTTCCAATTTCCAGGTAGGGTCTATCTCTTGGCTTGCTCATCAAATTTTGTGGATAGGATGATGGTTATGGCCGTTTATAATTGCAATGAAAAATGCCCAAACCCTACCACTTGAAATCACCAAAGCTATTACTCTAGGGTTGCAAACTTGTTGTGTGGATGCCAAGGTTCTTCCTCCCTCTCATTTTTTCCCCTTCTCTCCATTTTTCCCTTCCCCCCTATCCCATTTTTTCTCTATTTTTCCCTACCCTAAAACACTGCTAAACCCCTATTCCCTATCCCCTCCACTCATTTGTCAATTATAAAACCCCAAAACCCTACCTTATCAAATCCCCAAACCCTCCTACATATCCCTAAACAAAACTTCTCCCCATAACTCCTAATCCGATCATATTATTCCCCTTCCTAACACTCCCTTTTTTGCATTGTTCCCCTTGGTGGCAGATATCACAACAACACCTAATTTCACTACCATCATCAAAAGGCAGCCCAAACACAGTACACATACAATATTCATGGCATCTGAGCATTCATTAGAGTATGAGATGGAGACCCAAAGTGATTCATCCTCGGAAGAACAGGCTCCCCGGAGACATCATAAGAGTGGAAAGCATGTTAGGGATGAGCCAACCACCCTCACTAAATTGCAGGCCTGCCCTCTTACCATTTCATGTTTCCAGCATCTATCATGTTTTGAGTTTTGCCAAAGGGTGGCTAATGTTAGAGTTCATCATGAGTTGGCCCGTCTTTTTGTGCTTCACCTACATGGAGGTCACTCTATCTTGGCTTGGGTCACCTTCACATTGACACCCGAAACTATCTCATTGGCAACCGGCATATCGAATGTTGGAGAACAGTGGCACAAGAAAAAGAAGGTGGATAGGCAACATTATGAGCCTTACATTAAGGCCAGTTTCCTGAGGTAGCTCCAGAGAGTTTTTCCATTCAGATATTTGAAAGATGAATATGCTCCACTCATGAAGTTGATCATGAAGTACTTCAGCTGTGAGGGGAGGTTCTCTCATCTATATGCCTATCACATTAGGTTGCTCATGCACTTTACCACGGTATGGATGATGAACCTCCCATTTTTCATTTGCAGGAACATAGAGAGGATGAACACCTTCATGCAGCACAAGACCCCTCAACAACAACTTAGGAGGACCATCCAGGAGCAGAAAATGGAGATCCAAGACTTGTCACTCAATTTGGAGAGCGCCAAATGGATTATCAGGTATTTGGAGCAGAGGAACAAATAGCTTGAGGACCAGCATGAGATCATGGAGTTGCAAAGCATCCATGAGAATCGCCAAGCTACCCAACATAGGAGGATTGAGCTCACTCCCTGAGAGCAAGAGATTAACAAAGACCGAGAGTCTTGGCTCGAGCGTATCAACAACCACCTTGAGAAACTGCTAGAGAAGGCTGACAAGGACAAAACCATATTGAGGTGGATGGTCTATCACTACAGGGCACGGAACATGATTTCAAAGGCTCGAATAAGGAGTCTGAAGGCAAAATTGAGCAAAGTGACAAAGAGGCAAAAGAAGAAAAAAGAGAAAGATCGGCTTTGAATCTTGGCTGAAGCCTCTGTGGCCCAACATAGCACCTCATATAGGATCTCCAGCCCAAATTTCAAGAAATTTTGGGCAATTTTGGTCACATGACAATTTTTTGGTCATAACACAGGGTTTTTCTCCCTGTGGCCATTGGCGCGACACTTAGGATTGAGGGATCCAAATCACAAATGGCTTGCATTTTTGGATTCAGCATGAAAAATCATGCTTGCTGGTGCATGGACAAGAAATTTGGGTATGATTTGAGTCCCCAGGAGGTCAAAAACACTCAAAAAATGACCTCTCTGCCCCTATTTTGACACACAGGAAGCAGTCTTGGGAGAATGAAGTTTTGGAGGCGCAAATGAGCACCACATTCAGAAATTCCACTTGGGTTGGAAAGTAGACAGGCCAGGCTTTCCAACAAGCACACTTGGGCACAATTTGGACTCCTGCAGGTACCTCAAAACAGCCTCCAAAGTGGCACGGTGCGTATAGATTTAGGCGCGGCGCATATAGAGAAAAAGGCCAAAATCACTTCCGCTTTGCGACATTTCGATTCGAGAATTTCTCCAAGTGGGCCCGCTCATCTACAGTACACGTGTTTTGAAACCTAAGGTAAAATTTAAAGTATTTCCACTAAAGGTTGGCTTCTATCCAAGTGGCAAAGGAAGGCAAGCAGTCACCCAAGCCATTTGTCATTTTTGTAACGCTGCACCTGCAACTAATGGTTGGCTTTCCACTTCCACTTTGTAATGATTCAAAAAAATCCCCAACTCTTGGTCGTTCTATTTCCTCATGGCATAGTCTATTTATTGTATGCAAACCATTTGCAAAGGGTTGGTTGGCTTGTAATTTTTGGGAGGCTGTGGGAGAGAAACTCAGTTCTTCATTGTATATTTTGACAGAGGATTAATGAAAGACAGCGGCTCTGTTTCATGAGATTCATGTGGTTGTGAGTGTAGCAAATGTGTTCTCTTTATGTTTCATATGTATTTCGTTATGTTTCACAGTTCATTCATATTCATTTCGAGTGAAATTTTCTAAGTTAGATAAGGTAGAATTCATGTTTAATGCTCTGCCTGTGGGAAAGTTTCACGTTCCGTGTTCTTCTTCTGTTGAAAAGGATTCATGTGTTTATGCCCTTTTCACCCTCCTAAAACAATCTTTCCATTTCGCATTATTCCAAATTAAATTGCTAGACTTTCCGCCTGTCTTGCCTCACGAAATAATATGTGCCTTTGTATTAAATTCTCTGCTCATTGCTATTTGTTGGTCCCATACACCACAAAAACTTAGTCATTTATAAAAATTTGTTTCCATATTTATTTACTAGCCTAAAATCAAATAGTTCATTGTAAGTCATCTCAGACCATATCGTTTACTTATTTCACTGAGCGTGACTCAGAGAGAGCCCTCTCCTGTTCTGGTAGGGCTAGCTACCAGACTGAGTGGGGTTTTGTGGTTACCCTGGATTTTGCCTTCCTTCAGCCTAAGGAAAATTTAGGTGATAACATAGTGGCGACTCCATTGGGGAATGAAATTACTCCCCTTACTTCTTCATAATTCTAAGCTTCCGGATGATAAGTTTAGGATTTGATAGGCTGAGTGAGTTGGTTATGTCCTTTGATTTTTCTTAATAGCACGCTGGCTTCTAGAAGATAAACCAGAGCTAATCTAGATCCAGATCCTCCGCACATCTACGAAAATCCCAATTTGATTCCAAGAATTCATTGTCAAGAGAGCTCTATATCTCCCGTGTTCAAGTCCCATTCATGCCCTGACATTTTTGAGTATCTTGAAGAACTAGATTTTGATGGGCAGTTCGAAATATCATTGTTCGAGACCAAATCCGAAAGGGCGGTTGACTCTACTGTCCCCAATCCACAGTTTCTCGTAGACTTGGAAACGGAAAGGGCTAACCGTTCAATTGATAATTACATTATAGCATAGCTTCAAACTCCAATTGCTAGCCCCTTACAAACTGGCCACACTCCTCCAACACCTCCAAGGCCAAACCCACCAAGAGTGATGGCTGCCCGTTTTGCACCCCTTGTTCTGCCTCAAGTTTTAGATGATATGCCCGCAGATTATCAAAGAAAAATCCCATTTTTTGATGGCACTCCTAACAACATCACTACTCAGCAACATGTGGACAGAATGGTAGATTTCTATGAACTTCACGAGATCGTTGCAGAGAATGTGGCAACGAGACTCTTTGTACAAAAATTTGCAGGTGAAGCGAGGAAATGGTTCAGAGGTTTGTCAGCTGCACGTATCGCTACCTTGGCCGACCTAAAAAGATAATTTTTAAACCGATGGGAAGTGAAAAAGAATCCTCTTCAAATTCTGGCTGAATATGAGAAAATCAAGAAAAACACTGGTGAGTCGGTCCAAGACTATTGCATTAGATTTAATTCAGTTTATAATGAAATTCCTGATCATCTAAGGCCACCTATGGGGCTAGCCATGGTGAAGTTCCCAGATGGTTTTGATGCTGACATGGCTTATCAATTAAGATAGAGAGAACCAGCCACAATGGAACACATGCAGAAGATAGTGGTCAGCGTTGAAGCAAATTTGCTGACCAAGAGAGCTAGAGCAAAGGCAGAGAAGAAGGTCACAGTAAAAGAAGAATCTTCCTCGGTAGGTCAACTACTCTGGAAGGTAGAGCAGATGCTTGAAAGGGTGAAACTTGACAAACCTGAGCCACAAGTTAGAAATCGTAACTTCTATGGTCAGCAATAGCCACAATATAGAATAAGGTAGAGAGATTAGTGAGCCCAAGAGCAGACAACACAGTAGCTAGTACAGCCACCTTTGTAGCAAAATTTCTTGCATGGACCAGAGTCAGATGAGGATGGGAATATAATAGGTGAAGAAAACCACCTCTTTACGCCGGATGATTTGCCTATTTATATTACTGAGGATGAGGAGTATGCAGAAAGTTTGGTTGTAGACAAAGATGTAGATTTCATTCTAGCAAATGACACCGCCTTGGAGGAAAAATCAGATGAGTACCAAAGAGGCTATATGAATGCTCTGTCTGCCCAGTAGTAGCGATATTCACTTAGAAATAGAGATGTGCTGGTCAAACCAATTCAAAAAAGGAAGGATGTTGAGGCATCAAAGAATGATTCATCAGTTACACAAAGGAAAGGAAAGGAGGCGGTTGATCTGGATGGCAGGAAATTACCATCAGCAAAACAATCAAATTAGCCAATTGCATCAAAATAAAAGGAAAGGAAAGAAATCCCAGTCAAAGAGGTAGAAAACATTCCCACTTTTAATTTAGAGAATGAGATTTTTGAATTGAAAGTATCCATTCCCTTGACTGAAATAATGAAGAACAACAGTTATAGAGGGCAAGTATCTAAAATATTGAATTTGGACCCAATGTCTGACATGGTGAATGTCGAAGATGATCAACCCGAAATGATTTTTGGGCTAGCCTTGAATGGTGAGTCTCCTGATAGTGATGTGCCACCTTTTTATATTATTTAAGATTGCATGATTTTGTGTTACATAATGCCATGTTCGATTCTGGAGCTTCTCACAATCTCATGCCCAAAGCTATCATGGATAAGCTGGGCCTGGACATCACCCGACAATACCATGATATCTATTCGTTTGATTCCAGCAGACTAAGATGTATCGGGCTCATCAAAGACTTGGTTGTGAGTCTGGATCAACTCCCAATGAAGAATGTTTTGATGGATGTTGTTGTAGAAAATATTCTTCCCAGGTTTGGCATGCTTCTTTCCAGGTCTTGGGTAGCGAAATTGAAAGGGACACTGCAACTAGATTTCTCCTATGCAACGATTCCGGTGTTTGGCCAAATCAGGAAATTTTATCGGGAACAAAAAATGAAATACATGATTACAAGCAAGGAGAAACCAATAAATCATCAGATTAATTATGTACATACAGATTTAGAGTCTTTTGTTTTATATTCTGATAGTTTCAAAGATATCAATAGTCCGTTAGTAGAAGCAAATGATATTCCAGAAATAATAGAAAATTTCAGAGGAGTTTTAAAGAGCGAAGGACAAGAACAGTAGAACATCATTGAGCGATCAGCTGAAAGTAATGGACAGCAAGCAAACAAAGTACAGCAAACAAATTTTCAACACCTGCAAGAGGAGGAAGAAGGTTGTAGACCATGGATTTCGATGGAGCAGTGGGAAATGATGGTGCTGGAATTGGAATTTGGGTACGCAGTCCTTTCCCTGCCTCGAACAAAGTGCCTAGTAACGTGCGGGTATGCTCTTACAAGTTAGCCTTTGATTGTTCAAACAATGAAGCTGAATATGAAGCTCTGATTGCTGGCTTAAAGATTCTAATAAAGCTTAATGCTAAGAGGATTTCTGTATATGGCGATTCCGAATTGGTGATTAAGAAGGTCAGAGACAAATATCAAGCAAAGCATCCTCGGAGGCGAGCTTACCATAATGGTGTTCTAGACATCCTAAAATTATTTTCAGAATACACCTTGACATGTGTGCCTCGTATAGAAAATAGCATTGCTGATGCTCTTGCTAAAGCAGCAAGTAGTTTGAACATCCCAATGAACTCCAGCAATAAATTTGAAATCCATGTCAAGCATCGTCCAACCATTCTAGACAATCAGAGATATTGCTAGGTTTTCCAAGATGATGAGGAGATTCATGATTTTCTGCAAAACAAAGGTAAGTTCAAAGAAACCTCAATTGATGTAGAAAATGACGATGGTAAAGGTAATGGTACAGATGATGTGCAGATCAATCAAATGGATGTGTTGCATCTAAAGAATAACATCATTCCTAAAGGCTTGATACCTTTAGAAGAACTCTTTGATCAAGATGATGTAGCCCACAAACCAACATTGCAACCAACATAGAAGGGTGTGGAAGAGGTCAATATCGGAACAACTGCTAATCCTAAATTGGTAAAACTATCTAAAGCATTGCCACAAAAGATCAAGGACAAATATATCAGTTTGTTGTCTTCATTTGTAGATGTGTTCGCTTGGGACTATTCCAACTTAAAGACATATGATACCAATATAATTCAGCACACTATACCCATTAAGCCCAATCAGAAACCATTCAGACAGAAGTTGAGAAGGCTCAATCCTAAAATGTTTCCATCAATTGAAAAGGAGATAAACAGGTTGTAAAAATCAGGGATCATTGTTCCCATTAGATTTTCAGATTGGATCTCTAATTTGGTGCTCGTACAAAAGAAGACAGGTGAGATTCGCTTGTGCATTGATTTTATAAATCTAATAAAGTTTCATTGAAAGACAACTATCCACTGCCCAAAATGGACCATATACTTCAGGGAGTAGTGTGAGCATCTCGTATGTCACTGCTCGATGGTTATTCCAGATATAACCAAGGTTCTGTCCGTGAAGATGACGGAGACAAGACAACGTTCACCACTCCATGGGGAACTTTTCATTATGCTAAGATGCCTTTCGGTTTGAAGAATGCCGGTGCCACATTTCAGCGTGCAATGGACTTGGCTTTCGCAAATGAGAAGGATGTCTTTCTGGTTGTGTACCTGGATGATTTGATGGTGTTTTCCAAATCTGATGAAGAACACATGTACCATCTAAAAACTATCTTTGAAAAGTGCAAAAAATATGGCCTATCACTGAATCCGAAAAAGAGCTTGTTCACCATGGAGGAAGGCAAACTACTCGGGCACATTATCTCAGAAGATGGCAATCGTATTGACCCAGCACGTGTACAAGCGATTCAGCAAATTGATCTGCCCCGGAATAAGAAAGAGATTCAATCTTTCAATGGTAAAATGAATTTTCTATGCCGCTTTGTACCTAATCTTGCTGAGCACGTAAGAGAGATTACAAACATGCTTAAGAAGGATAGCCAAGTGAAATGGATGCAGGAGGCTGTAAACCTTTCAATTTAGTCAAATTGGCTCTTTCTTCAGCTCCAGTTCTAGTCAGGCCGGACTACACTCAGGATTTCATATTGTTTTCATTCGCTTCAGAGCATACTATGGCAGTCGTGTTATTGAAGAAAAGAGATGATCATGAAAGACCCATTGCATTCTTCAGTAGAGCTATAAGAGATTCAACCTTAAAATACAACATCATTGAGAAGCAAGCCCTTGCATTTGTGAAAGCATTGAAAGATTTTCGGGTATATATTCTACATTCCCATATTTTGGCCTATGTTCCTAACACTGCTGTCAAAGATGTTTTAGTGCAGAATGATCCGGAAGGAAGACGAGGCAAGTGGATTGTAGCCTTGCTAGAATATGATGTGGAAATAAAGCCCACAAAGCTTGTTAAAGGACAGGGATTGGCAAAGTTAATGGCCGAGTCAAACTTGCACGCCTTAGACATAAGTCTGATCACTGCTATGTCCGATGAGAATGAGGAAGGATCGTCAATTCAGGTATCTGAAATGTTTGCTCTTTCTCCGTGGTATTCAGATATCATATATGTGCTTAAAAAATTGTCACCACCGCCCAGCATGACTAGAAACAAAGCGAGAACACTCAAATTGAAGGCTGCCAAGTTTTGCATTCTAAATTCTGCACTGTATTGGAAAGATCCCAGTGGTGTTCTGTTAAATTTCTTGGTGGAAAAAGTAGCAAAGAAAGTCATGGATGACTGCCACCAAGGAGACTGTGGTGGTCACCTTTTTTGGAAATCAACAGCAAATAAAATTCTGAGAGCGGGGTACTACTGGCCGACATTGTTTGCTGATGTATATAAGATGGTCAAGAGCTATCATAAGTGTCAGATTTTCGAAGGAAGGTAGAAGTTACAGCCTTTACCACTTAAGCCTATTGAGGTGAGTGCCCCTTTCCAGCAATGGGGGTTGGATTTCATTGGAGAAATTCATCCTGCTTCTTCCGGTCAGCACAGATGGATCCTCACAGCGACAGATTATTTCACGAAATGGGTCAAGGCAATTCCCACCAGACAAGCTACAGATGCGGTAATCATTTCATTCCTTGAAAATAGCATATTGTCTCGCTTTGGTTGCCCGAATAAGTTAATCACTGATAACGCAACAGCTTTCAAATTAAAAAGGATGGTAGAGTTTTGTCATAAATATCACATCATTTTGGGTCACTCAACTTCTTATCATCCGCAAGGCAATGGATTGGCAGAGTCTTCTAATAAGTCATTGGTCAACATCATCAAGAAGTTGCTGGAAAATTTCATCATCATCATCATCATCATCACAAAAAGTGCCGAAAATTTCATCATTCTAGCTAAAAATTCAAAGGGAAAAGTGAAATTCAGTGTTGCATTAACTCAGTGAAAAGAGCCAAAATGAAACATTAGCAAAGTGGGTTTTTAAAGAAGCAAACATTTAACCCATGACTCCAAAAGTCTTTATAAAGGATTTCTACAAGAAACATAATCATTTTGCATACCAAGGTGGAGAGAAAGCATTTCAAGGTGATTAAGACAAGCTAGCACGCATTTGAGTGAAGTTTGGAGTCGTTTTCAGGAGCGCGACGCACACAGCGCTACCCCAGAGTGTTAATTTAACATGGGCACGACGCATATACAGAGCGCGGTGCATTGGGTTTGCTGCACGGCGCACTGGGTTTGCTGCACGGTGCACACCCACAGAGGCCCGAAATTGTTCCCAATTGCATCAAATCTTTTGGAATTCCTTCCAATTTCCAGGTAGGGTCTATCTCTTGGCTTGCCCATCAAATTTTGTGGATAGGATGATGGTTATGGTTGTTTATAATTGCAATAAAAGACGCCCAAACCCTACCACTTGAAATCACCAAAGCTATTGCTCTAGGGTTGCAAACTTGTTGTGTGGATGCCAAGGTTCTTCCTCCCTCTCATTTTTCCCCTTCTCTCCATTTTTCCCTTCCCCCCTATCCCATTTTTCTCTATTTTTCCCTACCCTAAAACACTACTAAACCCCTATTCCCTATCCCCTCCACTCATTTCTCAGTTATAAAACCCCAAAACCCTACCTTATCAAAACCCCAAAACCCTACCTTATCAGATCCCCAAACCCTCCTACATATCCCTAAACAAAACTTCTCCCCATAACTCCTAATTCCATCATATTATTCCCCTTCCTAACACTCCCTTTTTTGCATTGTTCCCCTTGGTGGCAGATATCACAACAACACCTAGTTTCACTACCATCATTAAAAGGCAGTCCAAACACAATACACATATAGCAGTCATGGCATCTGAGCATTCATTAGAGTATGAGATGGAGACCCAAAGTGATTCATCCTCGGAAGAACAGGCTCCCCGGAGACATCATAAGAGTGGCAAGCGTGTTAGGGATGAGTCAACCACCATCATTGAATTGCAGGCCTGCCCTCTTGCCATGTCATGTTTCCAGCATCTATCATGTTTTGAGTTTTGTCAAAGGGTGGCTAATGTTAGAGTTCATCATGAGTTGGCCCGTCTTTTTGTGCTTCACCTACATGGAGGTAACTCTATCTTGGCTGGGGTCACCTTCACATTGACACCTGAAACTATCTTATTAGCAACCGGCATACCAAATGTTGGAGAACAGTGGCACAAGAAACAGAAGGTGGATAGGCAACATTATGAGCCTTACATTAAGGCCAGTTTCCTGAGACAGTTCCAAAGAGTTTTTCCATTCAGATATTTGAAAGATGAATATGCTCCACTCATGAAGTTGATCATGAAGTACTTCAGCTGTGAGGGGAGTTTCTCTCATCTATACACTTATCACATCAGGTTGCTCATGCACTTTACTAGGGCACGGATGATGAACCTCCCATTTTTCATTTGCAGGAACATAGAGAGGATGAACACCTTCATCCAGCACAAGACCCCTCAGCAGCAACTTAACAATGTTTATCACTTTGCTCTTATTAAGATTTTGGTGGATCATCAGTTGGGATTGCAGGGCATTACTTGGGATGATTTCATCTCCCGTGACCTCTTTAGCACTTCACAGGTGTTATCGGAGGTTGAACATGAGACAGGTGGTCCTTCTCATCAGTATGAGCACCATGAGACCACCACTATGCCAGTATTCATCACCTATCAGAGAGGCAGTAGGAATTTGTTTGCGGCAGCAAAGCGAGTGTTTTCTCCACCCGGGGTGGAAGAGGCCTCGCTTCCGACATCGGCAACATAGGTACAGGACAAGGGAAAGAAGCCCATGCATGACGAGGGGCCATCAGGTGAACAGGAGGCTGACTTCATACTCATTCATGATGATGATGCAGATGTGGAGAGTGCCAAACTTAGGAGGACCATCCAGGAGCTGGAAAACAGAGATCCAAGACTTGTCACTCAATTTGGAGAGGACCAAATAGATTATTGGGTATTTGGAGCAGAGGAACAAACAGCTTGAGGACTAGCATGAGATCATGGAGCTGCACAGCATCCGTGAGAATCGCCAAGCTACCCAACATAGGAGGATTGAGCTCACTCCCTTAGAGCAAGAGATTAACAATGACCGAGAGTCTTGGCTTGAGCGTATCAACATCCACCTTGAGAAACTGCTAGAGAAGGCCGACAAGGAAAAAACCATATTGAGGCGGATGGTCTAGTGAAGGCTCGGATAAGGAGTCTGAAGGCAAAATTGAGCAAAGCGACAAAGAGGAAAAAGAAGAAAAAAGAGCAAGATCAGCTTCGAATCTTAGCTGAAGCCTCTGTGGCCCAGCATAGCACCTCATAGAGGATCTCCAGCCCAAATTTCAAGAAATTTGGGGCAATTTTGGTCACATGACAAATTTTTTGTCACAACACAGGGTTTTTCTCCCTGTGGCGCAACGCTTAGGATTGGGGGCTCCAAATCACAAATGGCTTGCATTTTTGGATTCAGCATGAAAAATCATGCCTGATGGTGCATGGACAAGAAATTTGGGCATGATTTGAGTCCCTAGGAGGTCAAAAACACTCAAAAAATGACCTCTCTGCCCCTATTTTGAAGGAAGCAGTCTTGGGAGAATGAAGTTGTGGAGGGGAAAATGAGCACAAAATTCATAAATTCAACTTGGGTTGGAAAGTAGACAGGCCAGGCTTTCCAACAAGCACACTTAGGCACAATTTGGACCCCTGCAAGTACCCCAAAACAGCCTCCAAAGTGGCACAACGCATATAGATTTGGGCGCGGTGCATGTAGAGAGTAAGGCCAAAATCACTTCCGCTTCGCGACATTTCGATTCACGATTTTCTCCAAGTGGGCCTGCTCATCTGCACTACACTTGTTTCGACACCTAAGGCAAAATTTGAAGTATTTCCACTAAACGTTGGCTTCTATCCAAGTGGCAAAGGAAGGCGAGCAGTCACCCAAGCCATTTGTTATTTTTGTAATACTGCACCTACAACTAATGGTTGGCTTTCCACTTCCACTTTGTAATGATTCGAAAAACTCCCCAACTCTTGGTCGTTTTATTTCCTCATGGCATAGTCTATTTATTATATGCAAACCATTTGCAAAGGGTTGGTTGGCTTGTAATTTCTGGGAGATTGTGGGAGAGAAACTCAGTTCTTCATTGTATATTTTGACAGAGGATTAATGAAAGGCATCGACTCTATTTCATGAGATTCATGTGGTCGTGAGTGTAGCAAATTTGTTCTCTTTATGTTTCATATGTATTTCGTTATGTTTCACAGTTCATTCATATTCATTTCCAGTAAAATTTTCTAAGTTAGATAAGGTAGAATTCATGTCTAATGCTTTGCATGTGGGAAAGTTTCATGTTCCGTGTTCTTCTTCTGTTGAAAAGGATTCATGTGTTTATGCCCTTTTCACCCTCTTAGAACAATCTTTCCGCTTCGCATTATTCCATATTAAATTGCTAGACTTTTTGCCTTTCTTGCCTCACGAAATAATTTGTGCCTTTGTATTAAATTCTCTGCTCATTGCTGTTCGTTGGTCCCATACACCCCAGAAACTCAGTCATTTATAAAAATTTGTTTCTTGTTTCCATATTTATTTACTAGCCTAAAATCAAATAGTTCACTGTAAGTCATCTCAGACCATATCATTTACTTATTTCACTGAGCGTGACTCGGAGAGAGCCCTCTCCTATTCTGGTAGGGCTAGCTACCAGACTGAGCGTGGTTTGTGGTTACCCTGGATTTTTCCTTCCTTCAGCCTAAGGCAGATTTAGGTGATAACAGGAAGAATAGTGCACTAAGAACCTTTAA
The DNA here is from genome assembly GCA_000404065.3 of Pinus taeda. Taxonomy (NCBI): domain Eukaryota; kingdom Viridiplantae; phylum Streptophyta; class Pinopsida; order Pinales; family Pinaceae; genus Pinus; species Pinus taeda. The sequence continues at coordinate 104,403 of APFE031070399.1, forward strand.
CACTAGCTATTTTTGATGAAGCCAGAGAAATTCTAGCTCGCACAGGATGGATAGCGTATTTTACAATATTTCAACCCCCCAATGAGGAAATCACCATCGAAGTTTTACGAAATCTACATAATGGACAATCGGTGGTAAGAGGCAGACAAATCACTGTAACAAATGCTGTGATAGAAGAATTTTTTGGGTTGTTGGCAGAAGGACCAATATGGGTTGGCAAGTGATTGACGCTTCATGATTTTATCGAGGCTTTTAGGGAGGAAGGGTAGGAGCTAATCAAGAAGGGAAAAGGCATTTGGCCATCTTCTCTTGGAGAACTATGGGGAGAATTGGCACAAATCGTCTAGAACTATATTACTTGCGATGAGCGTAAAGACGCGATAAGGCCGCAAAAACTCAAACTTTTAGCAGTTCTAAAATGAAAGTGCTCTGTTAATTTACCTGCATTGTTGAATTCATTACTACATGACACTGCTGAGAGGCTAAGACGATCCCAACACATAGAAAAATTAGTTAGCCACCATTGCCTAATCAGGTTAATAGTTAGCTATAACCTTGCCCAGCAACAATCAACTTGGGATGATCTAATATTAGCCCTCAAAGGAGGTATAGCCCTACCAACACCTAACCCTATTCCAAAAAGAAAGAGGACTTTTATTTTAGGGAGCATACCTCACAAGCGCAAACGATCCACAAGGTTGAGGTCAAAACATGAGTGTCTGAAAGTCCTCAAGGCAGTGCTAGTCAACCCATAGAATTATCTAGCCTAGTAAGTGAACAATACTTGCAGCTAGCGTTAGAAGGACAAGATAACCCTGAATTAGAACCTGAGGAAGGAACAAGGCATTCTGGAGATAAACAAGGAAACGAATTGGGACTTTCCCCAACATCAAATATGAACCCTCAAGATGATCTATTGCAGGATTTTGAGTTGGCCCAGGTCCTGGCCAACATGAATGTCTACATGCAGCCTAAAGGACCACTCAATCTTAACTTAGGAGCAACCCAATCTCCTGAGAATTTTGGCGATACCAGAATTCTATCTCCCTCAAAATATACAAGCTGTAAAGTGGAAATAGATGCAAAGGCCATTCGGGAAGTAGAGAACCAATCTAGCAACACACTCACAGTGGAAAACAAATAGGTAGGCCTAAGCACAGAGAACATAGGCCAAGAAGAAGAAGTAGAGACAAAGATAATTCAAGAAGCTAATAATCAATCAGGAGACATGGTCTTATTAGAACAGAGGTAGGGTGAGTAACCAGGCTCTTTAGAAGTAGAAACTATTATCCAGTCTGTCAGTAGAATAGTTGCTCTTCTGAAGAGGTATAGATCCAAATTGAAAAAGCTAAGAAAAGAACAACAAAAGATTCACAAAATGGTCAAAATGCTCAGAAGAAAAATAAAATAAATCATAGTGGGAAAGGTTTTGGACAAAACCTCAGAGACAATAAATGCGGCTGTACAAACACAATTATATGAAGGTAGGGCTACAGGGAATTAGACTGAGCCCTCACCTACTCAACCAAACATCACTCAAGAGGAACAACATGCAATTTTAGTAAATGTAGCTACTCAGAAAGAGGATGTACCCTCTTATAACATGGCTACTTAGACGGAGGCTTGGACCTCCCATAATAAAGAAATTCAGAAAAAAAAAAAAAAAAATCCTTTCTCATAGCATAAGCACTCAGACAAGCATACAAGCCAAATATGTCACGACACATAATGACCCCATTATACTGAATCTTTAGGAAGAATTAGCACAATCTCAGCTTGCGTTAGAACAACTTGAACAAGAAATAATTTCCTAGCAGAAATATCAAGAGCTACTGAGACAACTTCGGGAAATGAATGCAATAGAGAGTGAGACCTTTGACATATGTAGAAAGGAAAAAGAGAAATTAGAGAGAATCAAGCTCAAACTAGATAGGGCCATAGGCTGGATAGACACCATCTACTCATTGTATACATATGTCTTGGCATGTAGGTCTCCCGCCACCAATTATGCCTTGTTTTTGTTAGAATGATACCTGTTGTCAAAAATTAAAGCTGTGAGAGATGGAAAATCAATTGAATTAAGAACAGTTGAAGATTTTATAAATTTATACAAACAACATGGTGTAAAGGTTTAGAGGTTGCTTTATGAATTTTACCTAAACAATTTTGTATTAGAGAATGAGGTGGAAAAGAACCCTAACCCTTTTGTGGGAGATGTTTGATTCTAGGCCTTTATCTCGTTTGTAGTTAACCAACTTAAATGGTTTAAAGCTCATAACGCATTCCAAAGACAAGAACATGGATTGGATCTTGGGGTAAGAAGTGAACCCAAGCACCCTTTACAAATGCTTGCCAACCATAAGAGTCTAATGACAAGGGAAGGGGTGATTAAAATTTTAGGGCCTATTCATAAGGAGATTGTACAAAATGGAGTATAATATTTTCACTCCATTCAAGAAAGCTCTCTAGTGGCATCCAAGCTCAGGTGGACGATCTCCACTAGTAGTGTGTGGGATAGGGAGCCATTTAATTACAAAAATTTTGAAGCAGCTGCGGCCCATTTTGTCACTTATAGCAACCTTATTTTGAGAGAAGGACCTTATTGATTAGGATGTTGGTTTCGTAGCCCCATCATTTGGTATCCTCCTGAAGGTTATAGGTCTATCTATGAATTTCCTGAAGGAAAGGAAGGGCCTGCCTTTGCACTTCTGGCTCAACATCATGGTTTTAGACCAATTTTTGACCCTCCTTCTCTAGCCTACTCTTTAACTGCACTGCATCAGAATTACTTACCTTTCATGACGACATGAAACAAGGTAAGCAGGGGAGTATGTTGAGTTACAAAATGGGTATGTATTTACTATTGATTTCGGCATCTTTTTCCTCGTTTCTTATCTTTTCCATATCTTAATGTGCTAATATATTGAGGAATTATGGTAAGAAATAGATGAATTACTTGCAGTTAAGATTTAGCCATAGTAACTGACTTTTACTCTTCTTTATGTAGAAAAGTGACAAAAGGAAAAATTGTTGTTCCCTAACAATGGAGCAACATAAATCAACAAACAAATGATAGAACACATCGGTTGTGGACAAGGCTGAGGGTGAATTAGGAGGATAAGCGCAAAATAGGAAAGGTGTCTGAAGTTAGCAATCCGTTGCAAATCCCTAAGGATCGAGAGATCCTGAGGGATCACATTTATCCTTTTACTCCTTTCTGATTATAAAAGAAAATGATTATAGGAAGAAAGGGAAGCTCTGTTATTTTTCAAATTATAATTTTAATTACAGACTCGCACTATTGGAGAATGTGACCATATTGTAATGTTACTTAAGTTCAATGATTAATATATAATTGAAGTTGTTGTTCACTCGCATTATCTAAAGTAACTCAGTAGTGTTCGCTGGTGGCTAAGGGCCCGACCTCTTGTGGATTGAACTGCTTCCTTGTGTTATATATTTCTGTTTCCCACAAAGTTTGATTGGTTTTATAATTTTCCTATTTCTATGAGTTTACCTTATTCGTTGTTTACCGCTTCCCTGTATTGAAGTCATATATGTTCTTTATATATTTTACGTCGTTGTCATTTGATTCCATTTATGTTTATTACAAAGTAAATTATTTAGATAGTGAATCGTATCAATTTAATCAGCGGTAAGAGTTTGGTTATCACTATTGAACTCTCATATTGATATCACTTCTATTTTGATTGCTTTATAGATATTGAGTATAGTTTAGGTTGAATCAGCCAAGAAGAGATGATTTATTTCTAGTATGCTCTCAATTGGTGTTGTTGTTACTTGAATTACTTGTGTAAGATTTGATTTCAGTAGAGGATTGATTTTTGAAGCTTAGGTGTCACATTTCCTTTAATAATTGCAATTTGAGTTTATTAGATACATCCATTTACTCATGTGTCATATAACTATACTACAATTTAAGAAACATTACTCTCTGGATTTATAGCATGCACATAGTGTGTACACTCTTGAAATAAGATGACTTGCCCAAGTTGATGATTAATGTGGGGTAGTTAGGAGTTTTAAAAAGACACATTTTATCAGCCAACAACACTGCACCACTGTGAAGTTACAACATGGAGTTTCTTTGTTAAGGAAGTACAAGGAGTTAAAGGATGTATGGGTTAGCCACTACAAAATTGAATGCAGGAACAGAGGACTTGGTAGTTGAAAGGGGTTAAAACTATAGAATACTATGTAACAATAAATCGAGGACAACATTTGTGGTAGAGACTAATTTGAGAGGATGAAGGAAGAAATCGACTGCTTTTCATGAGTGAATAGTTGTGCTAAATGAGAACAAAATAGTCACTTTTGTGATATGCTAAAATATTTGTGGATTGATAAATGAAATTAGGGTTCTCGAAGGGGTGTGTAGGTCACTTGAGAATTAATTTATTAGCACAGTTACTTTGTGTAGTCAGACTATGAAGAGCTACAATGTCGATCTCTGTTTTAGGCGCCGTGACAAGAAAATATCTGAAGATGCAAGAGTGGCAAGTGAAGCCATGCCTATGTACATAGTGGCAACTAAAGGACATAGAGGAGAGACTCCCTTGTACAGGGTGCCTCAGTGGAACAAAAACATTACCAACAATGGAAAATATGGATAAGTGAGCATATGTGTGTGCACAAAGGGTTGTGAGAGAGAGCATCAAATCATAGAGGTTGAAGCATGTGAGAGGACATTGTGTAATACAAGAACAAGAATAGTGTGAGGATTGCGTAGAGAATTTCAAGGGTAGTGCTAAAGAGAAGTTGGTGTAGAGCTCTTGATAGAGAAGGAAGAGCACAGGCGAAGTGGTATTGTGAGCAACGAGAGAAGACATGGTGCAAGTGAGTGCAAAAGGCGTAGTGTAGAAGAAAAATCTGTGAACAACCATTGTTGGTATTGTCTTGTATAATTATATGCCTCTCTTTCAGTTTGAAAATTTTATGAAATAGTAGAACACTTGAGAGAGAAGGTTGGTGCCTACATAGTGAAGAGGTTGGTGCATGTATACTGAAGAGTTTGGTGCCTCTTGGAAAGTTGGTTCTTACTAACCAACGGCGGTTAGTGCCTTCTGTCAGTAGGTGCTCGCAACTTAACATATATAATTAAGTGGGTGCTTAACTTACATCATAAGCAAACAATAAATTAGGTGGTTTTTTCCATCTCAGTTTCCACGTGAAAAACACCGTGTCAAGTGTGTGTTGCTCATGTGATTATTGTTTGAACATTTGGGTCTGAAATATTGTTGGTTCATTGTTTCTACGAATGAATTCTCTCACGAGTAAAATAATATAATATGGGAATGTAAGTATAATAAGAAACATAATAGAGCTTCTTAATTACTTATTCACCCCCCCCAGCAATTCCTTATTTCAACAACTCAGTCATAGACATACTGATATACTCTAACTCAAACTACTACATCAATTCATTACAATATTCTCACATAGAAGTTACATTAGTATATAAACTAGTAGGCATACAATATGTAACCCCTGCAATCACAAACATGTTAGAAACCCTATAATAATGTCATCACTCTAATTTTGTATACAATCTATATTATGCAAATAATTTTGCACACAAAACAAGCTCTGTCTCTACATCTGATCCATACAAACTCTCCTACAGAAGTATCAAACATATGCTACATCAATGTCACTCCTCTCATAAATCTACCACAATGATCTATGATACTTCTCTCTCATAGCAGAACTAAACTCTCCAACATGAAGCTTTCTCCTTTATATAAATGATATGAAGTGATTAAAACAATAATAGCATAGAGATATGAAGAGAGAAACACTTCTATTCATACTCTATTATTTTTCTCCTTGGGTTGATCCTCCATCATCTTCATTCAATGAGACACTTATCCTTGAATTAATCACCTTGTATAATGAATAAAAATGAAAATGGGATCTAACCACCAAATAGCATGTGGAAAAACCATAGTAAATGCCCCTGGAATTGATTGGAGTTCACACACAATGGGGGAAATTTCACTGACAAGAAGTAATGCTCCTTCATCACTTCAAAAGTGCATTATAATGTAGGTGACATCCTACTAGGGTGAGTTATAATGAAAGTTTTCCTCTTATGATCCGTGTTACTTTGTTTTTTAGCCCAAACATTAGTCAAACTACTCCAACTCTTCTAGAAATTGTCCATATTCCTCTACAAGCTTCTCCAGAACTTGTAGATCCTATGAAAACATCAGAAACACCTTATTAACATGTTAACAAAAATATAAACATCATGAAAACTCCTCCAACCTTGTTGACATCAATTCCAACACAATCGACTCCTCAACTGACTCCTTAGGTAGATATCAATGCCAACGACATGAGGCCAACATGCCCAACAGTTAAAATTATTAAAATATAATTTAGATATCCATTTGCAACAAAAATCAATAAGACATCCATGTGGAAAGAAGAAGGAAAACTGGTTTTTCCTCCTAATTAAATATATGAACTAATTACTAGGTAATAATAGGAGATAGATACATGATTATAAACCTATAACTAATGAAAAATAAATCTTGTGGCCTAAGGTCAATGATGAGCTAAATTCACTGTAAAAAATTGAGGTTTAGAAAGCTTGTGTGGATATATATGTCGATGGTTGCACATATTTTTTAGATCACATGGCCTTGAAGGGTTGCAAAGCATGGGACTTGCATAGGTTTTGACCAAACAATATCATAGATCACATCAGCATGGAAAATGTAATTCCATGATAAAAGAATCATATAGAATTATTTTGTAATGTTATGAACAGGTTAATTTGAGAACCTGTCACACAATATAAATGAGACATTGGCACACAATAGCCTTAGAATGGAGATTTTTGGATCTAAAAACTAGTGTAGTGGCCAATATGTTTGGGTTGATTTTATTGCAGAGGTGACTAAAAATATCCCTTTCTATAGAAAAGTTATAAAGCTATATAACAAGTGATTGATTAGTGAGGACTAATAATTGAAATACTATTCTAGTTTGTATAAAACAATAAAACATGCATGAAATTCAAATTGAAACAAAAATGAAGTGGAAAGAAAATGTGTTCATTTATTACCAATGTGTAGGTGTTTAATTGGACATGGAGAGTAGTTTAATGTAGGTTTTCTCCAAAATTCTCCTTCGGAAGGTTCTTTAATCTATGGGAGCCTCTCCCTTTCAACTAATGACTACAAAGAAATTCCTTTACTCTTTCAATTGCAAAGCTCATGAAAGTAAGTAATTATGGGTTATCATGATGTGTATGAAGAAAATGGTCTCAAATTTTAGCTCAACAACATATCAAACTTCAATCCTCTTTCCCTAAATGCTACCCCTAGCTTCTTTATAGGATGACTTCTTCATTCATACAAACTAATTCCAAGTCTTAATGCATACATTTTGAATGGGATTTCTTATGTGTTGAAAATATTTTGATCTACCTACAAGATTTTATTTCATGGGTGTGGAAATCGCTCAAGGCTTGATCACATTAATTTTGTTATCAAGCATAGTCTTTTACTTTTTTAACAAAATTATGCAATGTTTGAAGGAAAATCCATATAATTTGTGAAAAATTTAATAGAGATAGTCACAAAAATTCCTGAAAGCACTTGTATAAAGTTTTTTAATCACTTTTTAGAGTGAGTCTAATAGCCATGGAGTAGATTTGTTATTTTGTATTATTTTCCTCTAATTATGTTTTCTATGAATCTCCTAAATATCTTTGTGACATTAATTTAAAATATAATAACACCGTGCAATTTTCATTTTTCAGCTTAAATCCTTTTTAGACTAACCATTTATATTCTACTCATCGCCTATCATTTTGGATCCTTAGTGCATCAACTAACTTTCCCTTCTCATGAGTCTTGTTTTTTTCCTTATTCAATTAATTAAGTGGCCTATTTTAGTAACTCGTCTTTTTCTTATCATTATTGACATATGTAAAATGTAGTAACTAGAGTGGTTGGGATCATGATTTGTTCTCACATCCACGTAAATTCGATTCCAAGGGACATATTTGAATCCTTATGAAAAGACTCGAAGAATTGATATAACATATGGAGTATATCTATCTTACAAACTGTATACAATTCAACTCTCCAAATATCTAAATTGAAGTGAATTACACTGATTGGTGGATTGTCACTCAATCACAATATTTTCTTGAATATTCTCTTGAAGATGGTGTCAAGCATCTCTCTTAGAATAAGTTTCAAAGAAAACAAGAAACTTACACTTTCACATATTTGTTTTAGGTGAAAACCTTTATTGCATACAATTAATGGTAAAATTAGATGTGGAAAATTATTTGCAAGTAGAGATAGCCTTCACAATAAAATAAAGAAAATATGATGTTTTGAAGCACGAAAGAAAATATTTGTCTCCATGTATTCTGACTCTTTGCATTCATATTCTTTAATAAATGGCATCCTATTTTCATAATATCGTAGAATAGAGAAGGAATCCATGAGAGGGAGAGAGGAAAAAAGCAGAGGAATGGATAGTTATTAGAGTATAGAGAAGCCAAGGCTTGAGGTGGCCATTAATGAAAATAAGATTCAGATCACTACTCAAGGTTTAATGAAAAACTAAATCAATTATGCCACCATATTTTCATATGTATTTATTACATGTAATCTCTTTCAAATTTTCTTGGCTATTATTACTAAATCCCCTCAATAAAAAATCCCTAGATTATGTTAAATTTGTGAAATGTGAGTGACGAGTAGAAAACATGATTGCAAAAGACAAATCACTAGGATTTTCGCATGTCCTCCTCCTTCTTTCCTTGTGAATATCCTTCTCTACTTTGGTTTTCCTTGTCCTTCCCCTTTCCCTTCATATTTTGTGCAACAATATCAAGTTCCTCATTCCCACCTCCACTACTACACTATCCACCAGTTATTGAACTATACCATATTTATTTATAGAAGATGTCATCCCACAATCAACTCCAATCAAGAAGTTATTGTCTAGCAAGGATCCCCTCCACTAAGGTGGTATGTTTCTTAGTGCAACCCTTGATATCTACCTTCACTAGCTCTAAATCATTCACAACTTCTCCTGTTACTGATAGCTCATCACAACCATGTTGTATCCTATTGAGATATGAGTTCATGGTCTCTAATATGTTCATACAAATGTTATTCAACTTCTCTCTTAGCACCATTTTCTTGTTCTCATTTATACAGTTATGGTATAAATTATTCAAGGCCATTCACATATTATGTTTCAAGTCCTTCCCTACTATGTGATGGATCGTGTGATCCTTCACACCATCCAAAATAATTCCCCTTTCCTTCACATCCTTCAGCTTGTGCTCGGTTGCTTGGAAAGGTTTTGTAGGAACCTAGATTTCCATGCTTGAAAATTTCCACAAGTCATTCACCTTTAGATCAATGGAAAACCATTCCTTCCATGGATTGAAATTATTGGCCCCTTCAAACCTATATTCATACCTCAAACTCAATGATTCCATGTCACTGGACCAACCTTGGCCATAAAACCCTTAAATTAAAAATTTATTTTTTGTTTCTTTCAACTGTAACACTCTCCTCCTAAATTTACCTAAGTTACCGACCTACCATGTTAAACATGTGATGAATATTTACTATGGTATGATTCAACCTCCTAGATAACCTTATGGAAATGGAATTGAAAAACAAAAACCTTTAATGACTTCCCTATTAGGTGTTATAGGACTCCCAAGTCTAAACCACCTTTCTAGGTGCCAAAACCCTGAGTTAAACCAATTTTTTCAATACCCTCATCTCCTAGATGTTGGAACAATGCTGCCTCATTTTGATTGAAACCCTCCACTCACACGCATGATGCCTACAAGGGAGCAACTATAGCCTTTTTCACCCAATTCTTTGCTTGCAACCACACAATTTAAGAAACTTTTTCAGGCTAGGCTCTAGACCTCTAACTAGATGATGAGCCTTATCATTGGGTAATTATATGGGCATTAATTCACCTCCTAGATTAGTCAAACCAAATTTTCTCACAACTTATTACATGTTTTTTATTATATTTTGTTTATGAGATGAGTTAGAGTGGGATATCATGCCTAGTGGACTAATATGCATTGAATGCATATTTGAAGGAGAAAATAAATGAATTTTGGAATTACTAAGGTTGAAACTCGAATGGGAAAATGAAGAGGGATTGTAGGAGGTAAATCCTCCTCATTTACTTCTCCCCCATTCGAATATTCCTCCATTTATTACACCAGCTCAGAGTGCAAGCAGCCAAGTCATGAGGATTAGAAGGCAGTCAGGCAAGTGAGAGATAAAGAGCTAGTTTATCTTGAGTTTGGGCACCGAGCCTCCCTAATTTTAAGGAATTCATTATGGAATTCAGTTGTATAAGTAGAGAGGCCTAGAGCCTCATTAGGATTTGAATTTTGTTGTAAAACTCTAATTTATTTTCGAGCTCCAGACTTGTGGAAGATTTTGATGTAATTTTCTATTTTGGTAAGAAGAATGAATTTTGTTTTGAGCTAGCACTGAGTTAACTTAGAGGGCTGAAGCTCTTGGGTTAGGGCCCAACCCTAGCAACCAAGGCTCCTCTTTTTGTATCTATATGTTTAGTTTAGTTTCATAGCTTCATTATTAATTTGTCTTTAGAGGTATTTTCATTGCAAGTAGTGTAGATTTGATTGATTGTTTATTAGTTTTCTTCCATTTGTGCCTTACTTTAGTAGCAAGTTAGCAGGGATAAGAGAAGCACCAAAAAGCTCCCAATAGGTGTCTTGGCCTCACTTCTTCCATCTGGGATCATGATTTGAGGAAGGGACCCTTATGTTTCCCCAAAAACACATATTTCTATTTCTTTCATAAGCTTTAAGAGTTTACTGTATTTAAGCTAGAATTTGATCAGTTTTTCAAAGTATGATTGCATTGCCATCTCTTCTATCTTCACTATTGTAGTAGATCTCATCCATGATTCCATTCCTTTCAGTTACTTTCCTCATGCATAAGGTAGAAAATTAGCTCATTAATTCTACTTTTCTAGCTTATCAGAATTCTCCTTGTTTACATGACTTTTTGGAAATTTTACATGTTTTATGTAGAGAAGGTGCTTCAAGAGAAGACAGAGACCTCATAGCCAGTAATCACCTTCCACTTCATCCACCATAATCATTCCTTTCTTTCACCATTGCCTTCACTAATTTCATCATTTTACATAGAAATTCTTCCAAGTACATTGAGGGAATCCAACAATCTCCTAACCTTGCCGTTGACTTATGAGTGATACTAGGCCTTTTCTCACTCCATTCCACCCATCAACCACCTTCCCTAAGCCTTCCATCACCTCCAACACCTCTCGTTTTGCTCTTGGTTATATCTTATTGAAATACAGGGAATCCTGTAGGTTTCTAGTACATCCTATATGTTTTCCTGTAGTGGCATGTTTTGAGGCCAAATTGAGGGAAAACCTCTAGGAAGCCCCAAAGGTCACCCAAGGGTCTCCCACACCATCTAGCCATCTCCTAAAACTTCCAACTATCCTCAAACATCCCTAAACCACCTGCCACATCACCAAAAGAGATTAGTTTGCATATTTGATTTGCATGAAAGGAACAAAAAGATAAAACAGAGTTATTTTAGTCCCTTTACTTGCACAATAGTGATGTTTGTTGATTTTAGCTTCCATACTTAGACAATAGAATTTTGTTCATGTTAATTTAGAATTATTGCAAAGCATAGTTTCTTAGCAGTTAATCAGGAAATGGTTTGATTTAGCATTGAATTTCTGTCTTTTCCATTATTGCAATATATCAGCTCTCCCTTAGAGTAGATTTCCCTTTATTTCATCAAGAAACCAAGCTTCTTATGAATCCATAGAAGTCTATCTTGAAAACCCCCAGTGGTCTCTCGCCAGATGAATAAGTGAAATAAGGCAGAACCATCACTTTTACTTGTGTATACAACTCTGTCACCTCTAAGTTTGTATGAACCCCGGGTTGATAAAGTAAAACTAGTAGCTCAGGAGTTGCAGCATTCTTGCTGCAATATTGGTGTTCATCACTTTTTGGCATCATTGTTGGGGAGGTGTTTGAGTAATATGTGATTACTGCTTTATTTCTTCTATTTCTTGTTTCTACTATTCTTCTATTAGTTTCATTTCTACAAAATTAATTTAGTTTTATTTTCATTTTGCAATCTTTGCTTTCCTTTCCATTCTAAAAGTTATATTTCAAATAATTAGCTAATATCTTCATTCAGTCAGTATTTCTCATTCAGTATTCAATTTTAATTCTGCAAGTTAGATTTCAACTCAGTGATTAGTTTTTCATTCAGTGAGAAGTTTTCAATCCATCTTCAAATTCAGTTCTACAAAGCACTTTCAAAATTTGAAAAAAAACACAAAACCAAACCAAAAACATTTCGTTTCATGCCTCATAGAAATAGGGATAACTTAGGGAAATTTTTGCCAAATACCCCCACTGCATCCAACAACCAACTTTCCCTCTTCTTCAGTGGCTGTGAACTGCAGGAACCCTTAGGTGACCAACCAGACATATTCAAACAACCTATAGGGGAAGAAGAAGAACCCATTCCTGCTGAGACAATGGCCGAAAACAGAAAGGAGAGAGGTAATAGAGAGAGAGTTGAGGGTGTCTTCCCCATTAGGGAAAGCAATGGGGACAATAAGATGAAAAATATGAGCTCCTCTTCCCTTCCTCATTTCCATGGCCTGACCACAAAATACCCCAACACTTTCCTATTTGAGTTTTTTGTTATATGCCAAACCTATGACCATACAGATGATGAGCAGAAGTTGAAACTATTTCCATCTACCCTCAAGGATGTAGCTCTGCATTGATTCATGGGTTTGCCATAGGATAGCATCACAACTTGGTCTCAAATGCAGCAAGCCTTCAACAATAAGTATAGAGACTACTCTAGGTATTGTTGTACCTCTGAGATAATAATGGTTAGCTATTATGCTAGAGCATCTAAGATAAATGTTTTGGGGGTTTTGTTTTAATTTGGGAGACCAATGGATGAAACAGATATAGAATAGATGTGCCTAACCTTTTGAATAATATCAATATCTCAGCAGAGGGCTGCTATAAATATTTACACAATGAAATAGCTTTTATGATGATGAGCAGAAACATAATAGTAATATGATTGCCACAATTTTCAAATTGAAATCTAGATAATCATAAGTATGAAAACCTTTAAACTATGTTTACAAGGTTTGAGAAAATACACATAAGCTTATAAAAGATGCTAATGATTTATAAATTTTTAGGGAATTAATTAAACAAAAAGTCCATTAAGTCATTCTCTTTATAGATTATCACTTTAGAAAGCTTGTAGAATAGATTGAAATACAATTATTCCTACCTAGTTATCTCTGCAAGACACAGGTATATGAAGAAAAACATGATGAATGACACTGGAAACACTTACAGGAAACACAAACTGTGCAAAACAGAATTCATAATCCTTTGCTTTTTATTAATGATCCAGAAAGACTGATTACATCAGATTTATAGAAATGCTTCTTCAAGGGTGCAACCCTTGATAACTCATGCAAAGAGCTATTTATACAGCAGTAGGATGAAAAATATCCTAAACTAGTTTTACAAAAGTAGATTATTTACAAAATAAAAAATAAAACTTTCTAATGATCTGGCACTGCTTTGGTGCTATGTTATTTGATGACTATCACTGAAAAAGTTGAAAAGTGGTTGAAGTTGGATGATTGTTCCCTCAAACGCTGAATGTTGTTCAATAATCCTTAATCAAGTGAATCTGTTAATTCCTCCCAGTGTTTCTTATCTGGGATAGAAATCGTTGTTACACTCCTATAGATTTCATCCATCTCGGTGTATTTAGTAAAAGTGGGCTTTACCAAAAATATATCCCTGATTTCATCCAGGATGAAAAAAGAATCCCTCAGTGTTTTTAATATGAGAGTTGGTGTTGCTAATCCTTTGATATTGGCTACTAAAGCTGCATGGGTGCCCACCTCTGTTAATATTTTGACATAATCCTCAATTGGCAGCAATTTATCATTAATAACCATCATAGAAGGTAAACCTTTGCTAATCAAAGGTTCAATTTTGTTGAAGAATCTTTGAACCGTGTTGTTAACATTGCTGCACTTTTCTTGTAGTTGAAGGTTGAGATTTCTCTTAGTGATAATCTTCTCTATTTCTAATATTGTTGCAGTTCTTTAACTTATCCTTAACTCCTCAAACTCATAGTCATCCTTGGAATTCAAAAATTTGATTATCTCATAGGCAGTCTCTAGCATATCCTCCAGTTGCCTAGTTATGCATTCCACTGCTTCTTGAGATTTCTCCAAGACATATTTTTGATTAAATATTATCTTAATGGAGGGCCAAATCTCCTTGATTGCTTTTGTGATTTCATCCCACAAAATTTCTTTTGCTAAACCCAACTTATTTCCTATGAAAGAATTTGTGAGTTCTTTCTTTAACATTTCCACTTGGCCTTTGAGTCTGTTTGTTTCAGTTGTGTGTAAACTATTTGATATAGACTTCATAAGCCATAACTCTTTGAGTTAATCCTTTAGTTTATTGATTTCTCCTGTCTGGATAGACAACTTCTGAATAGCTTCAGTTTGTTGTTCAGCTCCTTCTGTTGTACCTGTTGTTGATGTAGTGGTTGCAGTAGAAACTGTAGTGATGGGAATTGCTGGAAGAGAAACTACATCTGTTGAAGTTTGAATGTTCTTGATAGCTTCCTCCTTCTCCTTAACAAATTTCTCCATTTTCTCCTCCATTTGTTTTATTTGCAAATTCTATTTTATGATGAGCTTCATCATGTATGACTTTTGAGTCTCTATCTCCTCGATTTCTTTGGCCATTGGATCCTCAAATGCTGGTAGTTTTAGTTATTTATTTAGTGCTACAACTTTAGTGTTTTTTTTCTTAATGAGCCTCTCTCTAGCATTTATGTTTAATGGATCATATCCCATCCTTAGCAATATATTTTCCAGGGAATAAATCTTGGTATCCTTTGCTAAGGAGGAGACCTTCTCCAACTTTAATTATGACTGAATGTTGGCCAATGTAACTTGCAATTTTGACAAACTCATAGCAGTGTTTGTCAAGGTTGAAGCAATCATCTGTCTGGTTTGTTTTTGCATCTCAATTTGATCAATTGGATTCCCATCCTGAACATTGAACTCAAAAGAAGTGTGTTTCTGATATTGTGCTGTAGTCCTGGGCTAGGGAACATGGGGCTGCAAGAAAGCCATATGCATCTTCCCCTTCTCAGTTAAAAGACTGAAAGAAGCCTTGCTTGAGAGCTGGAAGCATGCTTCTAGAACTGGGTGTAAGTATTCAACTTCAATTCCTCATTCTTTCTTTTGATTTCACTAAAGACGTGGAAGATGTATTCCTCTTTATTCTCTGGAATGCCTCCAACAACTTGCACTATCTGTTGTTCATGAGAAGTGATAGACTGAGTTGGAGATTTACAGACTGTTCACCAGACTATGAATCAACATTCATAGAGACTCTTTGTTTCTTTTTCATGTGAAAAACCTTGAAGCCTTGGCTTGTTGCCTCTGTTACAGGTGAAAATTGTTCTTCCCTCCCTCTCTTGGTTGTCTTTTCCTATGCAATTAGAGTTTGCATATTTGGTATAGCGACTACCTGCTCCTCAGCCTCCTGGACGGTATTCTCTGTCCATTCCAACTAATTCTTGAACTGTTCTATCTCAGGCTTAGCTGTATGATGATATGGTGTGAGCTAATTTTCCTTCATATGACCAAGAAAAATTGAGAGCAAATTTCATTTCTTTTAACAACTTATTAGTTTCCTCCCCTGCTACCCTGGTATTACAAATGAAGGGACCAACTTGGGCTTTGAGCTTAAATTGCGATTTCTTTTTGGCAGCTACAAAATGTACTTCATCTGCATTCAATATTTTCCTCAATTAGTTCAGTGCAAAGATTCTAATAGGGAAGTACTTTGGCAGTTTGTAGGGTGGAAGCTCACAACCAAAAACCCTAATTTCTATGTAGTTCTGGTAGCAATACCAATATATTGTTGCAACGTGATCTATGAACTGAAGGTCTTTGAAAATCTCTTCACTGATCCTTGGTAATGGAGTGCTTCTCATAAGGTTGACGGCTAGATGAATAAACAATTCTATGAACTGCTTATATGTCAATGCTTCTTTCTCCTTCATCCCCATTGAAATCCAGAAAATCACTAACTATGGCGATCCTTCTTCACCAAGTTTTTTCAAAGAAAATGGGAATTTGTCCCCCTGAAAATATATAAACAAATACACAAGTACTGAAGCATAATTGAATACTTCTTCAGTGTTAAATTTGGCAAACTGCTCATGTATGGTTTCAACTATGAAATGACCAAAATCATAAATAATAGTAGGCTTAGAATTAGAAGAAAGCAAGGATGGCTTCATTGACAGACTGATGAGAGTGATAACCAAGCAAATAGGACAGGATAGTAGTAATATTCCTGGTTCTATTAGGAAACATAGATGAATCATAAGGGGGATTTCTCTTTGGTAGAGGACTACCAATTGCTAAAGATAGTTCCAGGGTCTGGGATCTCTTGGAAAAGTCCAATTTGTTATAAGCTTCTATCAAGTCTTCATGAGAAAAAGGATGATTTGGTGTAATGGCAGGGGCCTGCAACATTTTCTCAATTGAAACAATGTTAATAGCACAGAGGATTTCTCTAGTAGGTGATATAATGGCTCTCTGCCTAGGATCATAGGATTCATGGTATTTCCTCACGAACTTTCGAGCTCTGTGTATTTGTGGAAAAATATAGTGAGGTAATTGGGATTCCCAAAGCCCAATTTCATCACTCTGGTCAATTAGCTACTCTTCCCACCAACAATAAATTTCAATAAATCAAAGTGAGAAGAAGTCTTAGTGATTTTGCAATCCTTGTCAACTAATGGAGGATGGGGGAAATCAATCTGTGCTTGAATTAGAAGATTTGAAACTTCTGCAATTGCTTTTCCCTTGGGAGGCATTTTTTTAAATGAAACTACAGACTATAAATGACAAAATGGTAAAAGGAGTTACTAGAGTGGAGACAGGTAACTGACAAGTGGACCTGGAAGGTGTGCTTCTGAACAGGACAAGTGGCTACTAGAATGTCAGACAGTGGCTGAGCTGTTGAGCAGGTGGACTTGAAGAATACTCTCGGTCACAGAAGTTAACTATGAACCTTTGAAATGAATGATATAGTGTTTATAAAGAGAAAAATGGAGTGGGAAGGTTGCGCTGAACGTTTGAAAGTTCATTAATTATCTAACAGGTTAATTAATAGACATTTGGTTATAAATGCACGGGAGCGAAAATGAATGGGAAACGGATAATCGGAAGATGATTGGATGGGAAATATGAAGTGAACATGACCATATCGTCTTATGTGAGGAGGCATTTTTCAAAGCAATCACACCGCTTATGAGGGTCAGGCAGTATTTGGGAGGGGTCACCCGATCTACTCTAGCGATTGACATGTAATATTCGGGAGGCTGAGGAAAACTGCTTTATCGGGCGGGTAAAGATCGGTCATCGGACGCGGCCGATATGGCTGTGTACCGTTGGATGAGGGTGATGGTGATCGGACAATGGTTAGCTAAGGGAGGTACGCAGATGAAATGAACTACGGTGTTGGTGGGAGCCATAAACGACTATGAAGGATACCGTATTCAAGGGTAAGACAAAGTGGTTTGTGGTTTTGGGATTTCTAGTCTCAAAATACTAAAAGGTAACTTTTGTGGTTTATTGAGGCAGTATCAAAGACTGCCCATTTCACCCCCCCTGCTGATAAACATTGGATGGTGAATGAGGGCCGAAAGGGAGTGTGGTCCGTATGATTGCGAAGGAGTGTGTGGGATGAGAGTTGAGGTGGAGGGAGTTTAACGTGTGAGCAGGGAATGAACAGTGGGGTCATGATATGATAGGTGAACGTGGACGTTGTGGGTCTGGGTGTTTTAATGAATGAAATGATAGCATATGAATTGCAAATCGCACTTTCTTTCACCCAAGGTTCATTCCCTCATGAATGATGCGATGCGATATTGATTTTTAGGAAAAAAACAATTCAGCGTCTCAAAATTTCACATTTCTACCTACCCTTCTATTCCTAACATTTTTACTTATCCTTCCAGAGTGCATTTGAACTAGCAACCAATATTTTATTTTTATGAACAATCTATGTCTATACCTTATTTCTTCCATTGGCTCAGATTAAACTATTGAGCCAATTTATTTTCTACCTATGAGAATTAATTTAAAACAAATCCAATTATGATGCAACTGTATAATTGGATAAAATAACCTAGTGTGGCATCTAAACAAACTGCACACAGCTATTATTTTTCAAACTAAATTTAGAACAAAGTAGTGGCATTTATATTTGAAACACTTTTAGAGTTGATTTCTTTTTCTTTTCTGTCTAACCTAACATTTTATTTTGCCTTTATTTGTTTAGGGCTTCTACCATAACATTTTCTTTGATATGGACATATTTATCAAAATATTTTCCTAACATTTTTTTATTCAATATTCTTTTTGTCCATATCCTATCTTAACATTTTGTAAATACATTTTCATTTTTTGTCTAATTTGTTCTAACTTATCAAAACGAAAAAATGCTACAACATTGGCTCCAACTGGGGACTTCTTTCTCCTATAGAATGTAGAGAACCTGCAGATCCATGTGCCTTCTGCTCGGGCTATGGAGTCCTTTGCTGTAAAAAATCTCATTGACAGGTTAAAAAGTAAAAGAAACTTGAGTATTTACATTGAAATGTATTCCAACTTCTCAGTATTGAATGAAATGTTTGAGAAACATTCCATTTACAGGATAAGTGAAATATAGTCCCTCAAGATTTTGTAGCACAAAGTGTTGTTACCCTTTACTTCAGCAATTGCTAAAGGACCAAACCATAGGTTATCAAATTTACCATGCTTTCCCTTTTCCTCCCTAATGGAGTCCCATCTTAGAACTAGATCACCTTCCCTGAAGTCCCTTTCTCTGGCTCTTCTGTCAAACATGATTTTCATCTTATTATGATATTTCTTTAATTTGTATTGAACTTCATATTTGTTTTCATTTAGTTCAATAATATGATTTATACTTCTTGAAAAATCATGAGGTTCATCTGTTGAGTCCTGCAAGAATTTTAACATTGGGAAAGCCAAATTGGTGGGGAAAATTGCATCTTTCCCATAGACTAACTGAAAATGAGATTTCCCAGTACATCTTTTTGGATTTATTCTATTTGCCCATACTGCATAAATTAAATGAGAGTCCCAACTCTTTTTATGATTTGCTAGGGTATTTTTGACTACCTTTACCAAACTTTTATTTGAGGATTCTATGAGGCCATTACCTTAAGGGTAGTATGGAGTTGAATGATGTAACAAAATATGATATTTCTAGCAAAACTCAACCATTTTAACACTAGAGAATGTTGTTGCATTATCTGTGACAATTTGAGTTGGGCAACCAAACCTACATAAGATGTTTTCTTCAATGAATTCAATTATTACCGAATCAGTAGCATTTCTTACCAGAATTGCCTTTACCCATTTAGTGAAGTAGTTTGTTGCTATGAGGATCCATCCATATTGATTACTTGAAGTGGGATGGATTTCTCCAACAAAATCTAATCCCAATTGAAGGAAAGGTGCTAAGATTATTGATGGTACTAGTGGAAGAGTTGCTAGTTTCTGCTTACCAGCAAACATCTGACAAGGAACACAACCTCTGATCTTTGCCCCCACTTGTAAGAACAATGTTGGCCAATAAAATCCTCCCCTTAAAATCTTGTATGTTGTTGCTCTCCAAGCATAATGTCCTCCACAAAATCCTGTATGGAACTGATCAATGATTCCTTCATCTTCTGATTCTGTTAAACATAATAACAAAATATTCAGTGGATCTTTCCAGTACAAATTTGCATTTATGATGCAGTACTTGAGTGCTTTCAATTTAATATTTTTACATTAGGCTTTGGAAAATGATGTTGGGCATTCAAAATGGAGTAGAAAATTTACAATGTCTTGATACCAATCTGACAATAGAAATTTTTCATCAATATGTAAAGGGATAATATGATCTGAAGGTAAAGGTTATTGTGGATTATTTTCTTCAATTTGAAGAGAAGGTTCTTGTGGATTCTCCCCTTGTAAAATTAGGAAAGGTTCTTGTGGATTCTTCCCTTGTGCAAGGACAAAAGGTTCTTGTGGATTCTTCCCTTGTACAAGGACAAAAGGTTCTTATGGATTCTTACCTTGTACTTCTAAAATAGAATTGATTGAAAGCACTTTGCAATTGGATTCTGCTAGAAGCTTGGCTAATCTATGGCCTTTTACTAGCTTTGTAGTTTTGATAGTTAGATCAAACTCAAGTATTTGAGTGATCCACCTACCTCCTTTCCCATTAGTGTCAGGCTGAGTTAAAACAATTTTTACAACACCATTAGGAACATAAGAAGTAATAGGTGAATGTAGGACATACATCCTCAAAGATTTCAGGGCTTGAATGAGGGCATGGGATTGATTCTCGATTATGTCATACTTAAGCTTGGAATCTCTCATACCCTTACTAAAAACAACTATGGGATGGTCATGGGAATCTTCATTCTTTTGTAATAGAACAATAGCAAGTGTTGTTTCTGAGGCAAAACAAAATATATTGAATGGTTTAGTATAATCAGGGTTGGCCAAGGTGGGAGCTTCAAAAGTAGCTTTCTTGATCTAATCAAATGCATGCCTAGAAGATACAGTCCATTTAACTTCATGATCCTTTTGAAGCATGTCGGTTATATCTTTTACAATCTCTGCATAATTCAGGATGAATCCCCTTAAAAAATTAATCTTACCCAGAAAAGCTTTAATTTCTTTCTTGTTTCTAAGTAAGGTCAATGTTTCAATGGCAAAAACATGCTTGGGATCAATTACCACTCCTTCCTTTGAAATTATATGGCCCAATAGTTTTCCTTATTTGATAGCAAACAAAGACTTTTTAGGGTTCAATGATATCCCAAATTTCCTACACCTGTCAAAAACCTTCATCATGTGCTTTAGATGTTTCTGATCAAATTTAGAAAAAACAGTAATGTCATCAAGATAAATAACCACAAATTTGTTTACTTGACCCATGAAAGCTACATCCATAGCTCTCTGAAATGTTGCTCCAACATTTGATAAGCGAAATGACATTTTAGCATACATAAATGTACCCTAGGGTGTAGTGAAGGTTGTATTTTCCCTGTATGTTGGATCAACATTCAACTTATTATAACATGAAAAAACATCAAGCATAGAAAGTCTTTGTGTTCCTAAAACCATTTGAAGTAACTGATCCATTTTGGGCAAAGGGTAATTATCCTTTAATGATGATTTGTTCAAATTTCTAAAGTCCACACAAAGTTTGATTTCTCCGTTCTTTTCCCTGACAAGAACTAAATTTGTAACCCAATTATAATATCTAAGAGGAAGAATGATCTACGCATCTAGAATTTTCTTAATTTCCTTTATGACAATTGGTAGAAGGGCTGGATTAATCCTCCTAATTTTTTGTTGATAAGGTACTGCTTCTGGCATCAAAGGGATCTTATGTTGTATTAATGAAGTATCATAAGTTTTTAGATCAGCATAGGTCCAAGAAAAGACATCCTTATAATTTTGAAGTAGCTTAAGATATTGAGTTTAAATCTCACAGTCTAGAGATGCACAGATTTTGATGCTTTTGACATCATCATTTATTCCAATGTTAATTTTTTCTATGTCCTCTTTTGAAGAAATGGATTGAGGATTTCAAAGGACATCATTTTGATCAAACAACTTTTCTAAAGGTATCAAACCTTTGGGAATAAAATTGTTAGATAATTGAATAATATCATGTTCAACAAATTTTGAACTGAAATCTGAGGTATCATTCTCATTTGTATTTTCATTTATTTTGGATCTATGTTCATCAATTTGTAGAATAGAAAATTGATCTACAACTTGCAGAAAATATTTCAAGTGTTCATCATCTTCAAATATCTGCCAGTGTTTCATTGTAGAGTAAATTGGTTTGACCAGGAATTTTAAATGAACTAGCAGAAATAGCTAAGGCATCTGCATGAATATTTTGATATCTTCGAATATAAGTCAAATTAAAAGAATCAAAGAAGCTTTCAACTGAATCCCATACTTCGTTTTAGTAAGACCTAAGTCTAGGGTGTTTAGTTTGGCAAATATTTCTCACTTGTTTGACAATAAGTTCTGAATCAGTAAAAACACTTAAGTTTTGAACCCTTAAGATTTTGCCTAATTGCAATCCCAAAAGGAAAGCTTAATATTTAGCCACATTATTTGTAACTTCGAAGTCGAGCTTACATGATTGGGTAATGTTTTTTTTTTTTCTGGTGATATTAAAACTACTCCAGCTCTTGATCCATATTTTGTATAGGATCCATCAAAGAATAGTTTCCATAAATTAGTTTGATTTAGTACTGGACATTCAATTACATCTTCAATTTTAACTTGAGTTTCATGCACTTGGTTTGAAGAGAGTTGAAAGAAACCAAAATCTTGGTCAATTGCATATATGAGATGGTTCCTTGGCTAGTCTATTTTGCAAACAGTGTGAACAAATCTCACCTCCCTATATAATCTTAGTTTTTCTCCCCCATAAAATGGAATAGTAGCATAACACATATCCATTTGAAGAGTTCCCCCTAACTTGGCATAGCAAGACCTTGAAAGGAGCATTCCAAATTTGGGAGGGATATCTATGACAACTGTATCAAGTACTACACTTTTGGCTGGGATTTGGGCAAGGATGACTACTAAATCCTTAATCAATCCTAAGCAAGGCACCCTTTTAGAATCAAAGGTGTACAAGTCATGATAGGATCTAGTTATGTCAAGTTTCAAATGATCCATGATAGTTTTTGGCATGAGGTTATGTGATGCTCCAGAATCAAACATACAATTATACAACATGGAATCATTTGTCTAAAGAGTTACATAGAAAGGAGGCACTCTTTCATCTATCATATCTGAGCTTGGGCCAAAAATAATTGTTCATTTTTCATCTTGCAGACTAATGATATCACCTTTAACATCAACCGAGGTATTTTGTATCCATTTGGAGAATTGATTTTTATACCTAGGATTTTTAGAAAGTTCTGAAAGAGGAATTTGGATTTTAACTCTTTCTAACTCTTTTTCAACATTAAATGTAGTCAATGTATTTTTGTCATTTTGAGGAATATCAATTGGTTGTTCTAATGGTCGAATAAAAGTTGTTTCAGTTTGAGCAGTTTTGGAACATGGTTCAATTACTAGAGTTTCCTTAGGAGGTCTTCCAGGGCCATGCCTAGGCCTAAGGTCATATCTTTTGTTCAACTCTGCAATTAAAAATTCAGAGAAGGCATGGTATTTAGAAACATGTGAAGATTCTTGATCTTCTTGAACCCGATTTTGTTGTGTAAGAGGAATAATAACTGTTTGATCAGAGGAATTATCCATATTATTTATATCTTCAGTGATGGTCATAGTATTATCATCAGGTTGCTGATCATCTATCAATAAAGGAGTGGGAATCTTCTAATCATTACTAGGTATTTGAAGAATTTGTAATTGTGGATTTCTTTTATACTGACCTTGATTTTGGTTTTGGGGTCTAGAAACTATTTTTTGAATTGTGCTAGGTTGAGTCTCAATCTTGGAAATTCTATTAGATAGATTGCTAAGAAGAGAAGCTATTTCATCTATTTTATAATCTTTAGTTTTAGTCTTAGAGGAACTAGAAGCCTCAAGTGTTGATTTGAGTTATATTTGGGCCTTTTCCTCTTTAGCTTTCAAAGAAGTTGAAGCAGCCATGTTTTCTTCTACCTCAATAGCATTTGTTTGCATATCTTGAAGAGTTCTTGAAGTTCTCTCTCTCAGCATAATGAAAAAAATCATCATCAAAGACTTTAGAAAATCTAGACTTTGTTACTACAACAGGGGGTTTACAATCAAGGGCATTTTATGATAAAGCTTATTGAATATTTTGATAAAGTATGATTCAGGTTCACCAAAATTTCTTTTAAGTTCATCAAACTCATTGAGAAAGTAAAGATGATCTTTTTTCCCACCCCACTGGTTTTTAAATATATTTGTAAGTTCTTCCCAATTTCTAATGGTATTTGCAGGTAATTGCCTAAACAAAATTCTTACATTTCCTTCAAGTAATTGTACAAAAAACCTCATGTAAACATTTTCTTATTTAATATTCATGTTATTTGCAAAGTCTAAAAGGCTTGAAGATGGTCTTCGGCAGAAGGACCAGTTTCTCCATTATACCTGGGAAGGTATTTCAAGTATCCAGCTAGGAATGCATAGATATTAGGAGGTAAGACTAAAGCTGTGTATCCTATACAATAGGTTGGAAAGACATAGTGGGAGGTGGTGTATGAGGTGTTTGTGTGGATGAAGAAGTTGAAGAATATGAAGAAGGGGTTGAAGAAGGTGATTGAGGGGGTGAAGAACTATTTGGAGGTGAAGAAGGAGGGGATCTCCTGAATGATTTCAAACGAGTCTTAAGAACTAACTTCTAGATAAATGGATGAACACATTATTTTGTTTCAAAGAGTGGATTTGATACACAAAGAAGGTCTCTTTGGGTTGTTCAGAAGTAGAAGCTTCAGGTTTTCCAAAAGTGAGAGGAAACGAATAAGTGGTAGGCAATATGAAATCTATTGGTTTATATTCTTGTAAATTAACACCCAAGTTAGACTCAGTTTTAGGTGATCATGGTGGTAGTGAGGGTTCTGGATGAGATTCAAATGAATGAATGAGGAATGCTGATTTAAAATAAACTCCCCTGTTTAAGAGTTCAACAACCCTAGGTGATAGGTGGGAGTAATCTGGATCAGATGGAATATTACTATAAAGACCAAATGATGCTAAATTTTCAGACTAGAAGACTGAAGAAGAAGAAGAAGAAGAGGGTTGATGTACCCTTTTAGAACTAGCTTTTCTCAAAATTTTTTCAAGGTCTGACAGATACTAAGTCAGCCTCTGAACAAGATCTAGTGTACTTAAAAGGTGCCAGTTTGGGAGAGTAGAGTCACCAGGTGAAGCATTTTAACCTTTATAGACCTTTAATCACCTTAAAGTAATATAATACATATCATTGCCCCAGGAAAATTAATTAAATTCAAATCCCCAACATCGACACTAGTTTGATGTTCTACCTCTGAGATAATAATGGTCAGCTATTATGTTAGAGCATCTAAGATAAATGTTTTGGGGGTTTTGTCTTAATTTGGGAGACCAATGGATGAAACAGATATATAACTGATGTGCTCAACCTTTTGAATAATATCAATATCTCAGCAGAGGGATGCTATAAATATTTACATAGTGAAATAGATTTTATGATGATGAGCAGAAACAAAAAAGTAATATGATTGCCACAGTTTTCAAATTGAAATCTAGATAATCATAAGTATGAAAACCTTTAAACTAAGTTTACAGGTTTGATAAAATACACATGAGCTTACAAAAGATGCTGATGATTTATTAATTTTGAGGGAATTAATTAAACAAACAAACTATTAATTCATTCTCTTTATAGATTATCACTTTAGAAATCTTATAGGAATAGATTGAAATACAATTACTCCTACCTAGTTATCTCTACAAGACACAAGTATATGAAGAAAAACATGTTGAATGACACTAGAAACACATACAGTAAACACAAACTGTGCAAAACAGAATTCAGAATCCTTTGCTTCATATTAAAGATCCAGAAAGATTAATTACATAAGATGTCTAGAAATGCTTCTTCAAGGGTGCAACCCTTGATAACTCGTGAAGAGAGTTATTTATACAACAATAGGATTAAAAATATCCTTAACTGCTTTACAAAATAGATTATTTATAAAATAAAAAATAAAACTTTCTAATGATCTGGCACTGCTTTG